>JACEVL010000159.1:507500-620000 GCA_020284085.1 Aporrectodea caliginosa
CTGCCTCTGCCTCTTCCTCTTCCTCTTCCTCTTCCTCTTCCTCTTCCTTCTTCTTCTGCCTCTGCCTGTGCCTATTCCTCTTCCTCTGCCTCTGCCTCCGCCTCCGCCTCCGCCTCCGCCTCCGCCTCCGCCTCCGCCTCCGCCTCCGCCTCTTCCTCTGCCTCTGCCTCTGCCTCTGCCTCTGCCTCTGCCTCTTCCTCTTCCTCTGCCTCTGCCTCTGCCTCTGCCTCTTCCTCTTCCTCTTCTCTGCCTCTGCCTCCACCTCTTCCTCTGCTCCGCTCTCCGCCTCCGCCTCCGCCTCCGCCTCCGCCTCCGCCTCTTCCTCCGCCTCCGCCTCCGCTCTCCGCCTCCGCCTCCGCCTCCGCCTCCGCCTCCGCCTCCGCCTCGCCTCCGCCTCCGCCTCCGCCTCCGCCTCCGCCTCCTCTTCCTCTTCCTCTTCGCCTCCGCTCTTCCTCTTCGCCTCCGCCTCCGCCTCCTGCCTCCGCCTCCGCCTCCGCCTCCGCCTCCGCCTCCGCCTCCGCCTCCGCCTCCGCCTCCGCCTCCGCCTCTTCCTCCGCCTCTTCCTCCGCCTCCGCCTCCGCCTCCGCCTCCGCCTCCGCCTCCGCCTCCGCCTCCGCCTCCTATGCCTCCGCCTCTTCCTCCGCCTCTCCTCCGCCTCCGCCTCCGCCTCCGCCTCCGCCTCCGCCGCCTCTTATTCCTCCTCCTCCTCCGCCTCCGCCTCTTCCTCTTCCTCCGCCTCCGCCTCCGCCTCCGCCTATCGCCTCCGCCTCCGCCTCCGCCTCTTCCTCTTCCTCGCCTCTGCCTCTGCCTCTTCCTCCGCCTCTTCCTCTTCCTCTTCCGCCTCCCTCTGCCTCCGCCTCTCCGCCTCCGCCTCTTCCTCTTCCTCCGCCTCGCCTCCTCCTCCTCTTCCTCTGCCTCTGCCTCTGCCTCTTCTCACTCCTCTCCTCTCCGCCTCTGCCTCTCCGCCTCTTCCTCTTCCTCTTCCTCTTCCTCTTCCTCTTCCTCTGCCTCTTCCTCTGCCTCTTCCTCTTCCTCTTCCTCTTCCTCTGCCTCCTCTACCTCTTGCTCTTCCTCTGCCTCTGCCTCCGCCTCTCGCCTCCTCCTCGCCTCCGCCTCCGCCTCCGCCTCCGCCTCCGCCTCCACCTCCGCCTCCGCCTCCGCCTCCGCCTCCGCCTCCGCCTCCGCCTCTTCCTTTCCTCTGCCTCTTCCTCTGCCTCTGCCTCTTCCTCTTCCTCTTCCTCTTCCTCTTCCTCTTCCTCTTCCTCTTCCCTCTGCCTCTTCTTCTGCCTCTGCCTGTGCCTCTTCCTCTTCCTCTCTCCGCCTCGGCCTCTCCCTCCACCTCCGCCTCCGCCTCCGCCTCCGCCTCCGCCTCCGCCTCCGCCTCCGCCTCCGCCTCCGCCTCTGCCTCTGCCTCTCTCGCCTCTGCCTCTGCCTCTGCCTCTGCCTCTGCCTGCCTCTGCCTCTGCCTCTGCCTCTGCCTCTGCCTCTGCCTCTGCCTCTGCCTCTGCCTCTTCCTCTGCCTCTGCCTCTTCCTCTTCCTCTTCCTCTTCCTCTGCCTCTTCCTCTGCCTCTGCCTCTGCCTCCGCCTCTTCCTCTTCCTGTTCCTCTCCGCCTCCGCCTCGCCTCGCCTCTTCCTCCGCCTCTGCCTCCGCCTCTGCCTCTGCCTCTGCCTCTGCCTCTGCCTCCTGCCTGCCTCTGCCTCTGCCTCTGCCTCTGCCTCTGCCTCTGCCTCTGCCTCTGCCTCTGCCTCTTCCTCTTCCTCTGCCTCTGCCTCTGCCTCTGCCTCTTCCTCTTCCTCTTCCTCTTCCTCTTCTTCTGCCTCTGCCTCTTGCCTCTTCCTCTTCCTCTTCCTCTGCCTCCGCCTCCGCCTCCGCCTCCGCCTCCTCCGCCTCCGCCTCCGCCTCCGCCTCCGCCTCCGCTCCGCCTCCGCCTCCGCCTCCGCCTCCGCCTCCGCCTCCGCCTCTTCTTCGCCTCCGCCTCTGCCTCCGCCTCCTGCCTCTGCCTCTGCCTCTGCCTCTGCCTCCGCCTCCGCCTCGCCTCCGCCTCTGCCTCTGCCTCCGCCTCCGCCTCCGCCTCCGCCTCCGCCTCCGCCTCCGCCTCTTCCTCCGCCTCCGCCTCTGCCTCCGCCTCTGCCTCTTCCTGCCTCCGCCTCTTCCTCTGCCTCTGCCTCTGCCTCCGCCTCCGCCTCCGCCTCCGCCTCCGCCTCCGCCTCTGCCTCCGCCTCCGCCTCCGCCTCCCTCTTCACCTCCTACCTCCTCTTCCTCTTTCCTCCTCCTCTGCCTCTGCTGCCTCTCTGCCTCTGCCTGCCTCTGCCTCTTCCTCTGCCTCTCTGCCTCTGCCTCTGCCTCTGCCTCTGCCTCTGCCTCTGCCTCTGCCTCTGCCTCTGCCTCTGCCTCTTCCTCTTCCTCTTCCTCTTCCTCTGCCTCTGCCTCTGCCTCCTGCCTGCCTCTTCCTCTTCCTCTTCCTCTGCCTCTGCCTCCGCCTCTGCCTCTGCCTCTTCCTCTCGCCTCCGCCTCCGCCTCTTCCTCTGCCTCCTCCTCTGCCTCCGCCTCCGCCTCCGCCTCCGCCTCCGCCTCCGCCTCCGCCTCCGCCTCCGCCTCCGCCTCTGCCTCTTCCTCTTCCTCTGCCTCTGCCTCTCCTCTGCCTCTCCTCTTCCTCTGCCTCTGCCTCTTCTCTCTTGCCTCTTCCTCTGCCTCTTCCTCTGCCTCTGCCTCTTCTGCCTCTGCCTCTGCCTCTTCCTCTGCCTCTTCCTCTGCCTCTGCCTCTGCCTCTGCCTCTGCCTCTCCTCCTCCGCCTCGCCTCTTCCTCTTCCTCTTCCTCTTCCTCTTCCTCTCCTCTTCCTCTGCCTCTGCCTCTGCCTCTGCCTCTGCCTCTGCCTCTGCACCTCTTCCTCCGCCTCCGCCTCTGCCTCTGCCTCTGCCTCTGCCTCTGCCTCTGCCTCTTCCTCTTCCTCTTCCTCTGCCTCTTCCTCTTCCTCTTCCTCTTCCTCTTCCTCTTCCTCTGCCTCTCCTCTGCCTCTGCCTCTTCCTCTTCCTCTTCCTCTTCCTCTGCCTCTGCCTCCGCCTCCGCCTCCGCCTCCGCCTCCGCCTCCGCCTCCGCCTCCGCCTCCGCCTCCGCCTCCCTCCGCCTCCGCCTCTTCCTCCGCCTCCGCCTCCGCCTCTGCCTCTGCCTCTGCCTCTGCCTCTTCCTCTTCCTCCTCCTCTCCACCTCTTTTCCTCCACCTCTCACCTCTTCCTCCGCCTCTTCCCTTCCTCTGCCTCTTCCTCTTGCCTCTGCCTCTGCCTCTTCCTCTTCCTCTTCCTCTTCCTCTCTCCTCTTCCTCTGCCTCTGCCTTCTGCCTATTCCTCTTCTGTTTCCTCCTCTGCCTCTGCCTCCGCCTCTTCCGCCTCCGCCTCCGCCTCCGCCTCCGCCTCCGCCTCCGCCTCCGCCTCCGTCTCCGCCTCCGCCTCGCCTCCGCCTCCGCCTCCGCCTCCGCCTCCTCCTCCGCCTCCGCCTCTTCCTCCTTCCTCTTCCTCTTCCTCTCCTCTTCCTCCTCCTTCCTCCGCCTTCGCCTCTTCCTCTTCCTCTTCCTCTTTCCTCTTCCTCCGCCTCTTCCTCTGCCTCCGCCTCTGCCTCCTCTCTTCCTCCGCCTCTGCCTCCGCCTCCGCCTCTTTCCTCCGCCTCCGCATGTTCCTCCGCCTAGCTTCCGCCTCCGCCTCCGCCTCCGCCTCTTCCTCTCTTCCCTTCCTCCGCCTCCGCCTCCGCTCTCCGCCTCCGCCTCCGCCTCCGCCTCCGCCTCCGCCTCCGCCTCCGCCTCCGCCTCCGCCTCCTCCGCCTCCGCCTCCGCCTCCGCCTCCGCCTCCGCCTCCGCCTCCGCCTCCGCCTCCGCCTCCGCCTCCGCCTCTGCCTCTGCCTCTGCCTCTGCCTCTGCCTCTGCCTCTGCCTCTGCCTCTGCCTCTGCCTCTGCCTCCGCAGAGAGTTAGAGGGAGATTTAGAGGAAGATTTAGAGGGAGAGTTAGAGGGAGATTTAGAGGGAGATTTAGAGGAGAGTTAGAGGGAGATTTAGAGGGAGATTTAGAGGGAGAGTTTTAGGGAGATTTAGATGGAGATTTAGAGGGAGAGGGAGATTTATAGGATGCAGAGAGATAGTGAGAGAAACTGTGCTGACCTTGGATGATCTGTCGAACTTCTCTAGACTCGTCCGCAGCTGGAGTTCCTTCTGTTCCAATTCTTCTCTTCTCAGCCTCACTTCCTCCATTTTCGTTCGAACTCCTGTTAATCATCATCATCATCATCATCATCATCATCATCATCATCATCATCATCATCATCATCATCATCATCATCATCATCATCATCATCATCATCATCATCATCATCATCACCACCATCACCACCACCACCACCATCACCATAAACATCATCGTCACCAATCAGCCAATCATGTATACACAGACAAGCAATGGAAAACGGCAGTCAAAGAAGACGGAGATACAGGCAGAGAAACACACTGTCAAAAAGAAAATACGACGGACATTATGTTGTGCAAAGAGGCAAACAGGGAAAGACAGAAAAATAAATAAAACCAGCCACAGAGGGGTGACGGCTGTTCCGATTCTTTTGAATTAGTAACCTCCATGGCGCCGATCTCTAATGGACAACGCGTTAACTGATAAAGTGGCTATATATATATATATATATATATATATATATATATATATATATATATATATATATATATATATATAGTTCGATCGATACAATGCAATATAATAAAACTGTATTTGATATTGCCCTTCTTCGTAAGTTCAAAAGTTCACACAGCCGTGGGCTACAACACAACATCGATGGTGCAGAGCATTTGAGAGTGAAGGACGTGCTCCTCAAGGTCCCTAAACGGTATCTGCCTTGGGCGAAGCTCGAACCCATGCTCTCCGCGTTACAGGCGAAGCGCTCTAACCAATCGGCCACTCTGCCAACCCATGCCTTGTGCATTACGAAAACGGCGCTATAGAAGTTTGCTTTTAGATTAGATTGAATCAGATTTCCTTCCTCACCGCTTGATTTGTAAACACTATACACCGAAGATGTCTGTCTGCCTGCCTGCCTGGTCCCTTTGGATCTTGACCTAGAACCGATTTTGACCCGACCTATTTGGCAATCGTAATGGTAATCGTAAACTCCGAATTAATAAAGCGCTACTCAAAAGCTAAGCGCAGGGCGTCAGCTTATTCACGAGCGCTGCTTCGTATCAGAGGGATCATACAGAGATCAATGTCCAGATTTGGCTATGACTGAGCGAATGTGACTTTTTCGGGCGCCGTAACAATCGCGAGATGACAATTACGATTACGAATAAATCGATTAATAGATGTCTTATGCTAGTGGAGTCTTCCCTACCTCTTTCTGGAAGGAATGACTCAGTTCCACTTCTTCCTTCACGCGGTGAATCTCGAGCAACCGGTTGGCCGGAGTGGCAAAGTGCGGGACATTCTTTGCAGGAAACGTACTGAAAATAACAACGGGAAAAGCGAGAAGCAAACGAAGCGAGAGAAAGAGAGAAGGAGAGGCAGAGGCAGAGGCAGAGTAAGAGACATAGGACGAGGGAGAGGCATAGGATAGGAAGGGAGAGACGCATATGAAAATGGAAAGAAAGACGGAGAGGCACAGAGAAATGGAAAGGCACAGGGACATGGAGAGGGTGCTGGGTAGGGGCAGGGACAAGAACAAGGACAGATACAGCCTCCGTAATCGTAATCGTAATCTCCAAACTTCTAAAGCGCCACTCGAAAGCCAAGCGCAGGGCACCAGCTTATTCACGACCGCCTAAGCCTCTGCCTCTGAGAGGGAAACGGAGAGAAAGGGAGAGAAAGTGAGAAAGAGGCAGAGGAGATGAGAGGAGACGGGATTTAAAGGAGAGGAGAAGAGAGGGAGGAGAGGGAGGAGAGGGAGGAGAGGGAGGAGGGAGAAGGAGAAAGGGATAGGGACAAGTCAGGACCTCTCAATTTCCAATTAAAATCTGCTTTAGTGTGTGTGTGTGTGTGTGTGTGTGTGTGTGTGTGTGTGTGTGTGTGTGTGTGTGTGTGTGTGTGTGTGTGTGTGTGTGTGTGTGTGTGTGTGTGTGTGTGTGTGTGTGTGTGTGTGTGTGTGTGTGTGTGTGTGTGTGTGTGTAATCTGCTAATAAATGTGCTAACCGTGGTCAATTCGCAAATTCGTTGTATCGCTATTAAATTCTAACTGAACTCATGTGGCACCCCATCCAAGGGGTTATGCGGTGGCGAAACGAGGGTAAATGCGTCATGGTCCTTCAAGGTATTACACAACTAGCTCAACATCACATAATGTATGCATTCTTGGAGAACACTTCATAATTATCGTTTATGCATTCGTTCATTCGTAAGTTCATTCATTCGGCGATTCATTCATTCCATGCTAAGTAATTAATTAATTCTTTCATTGAATTGGGGGGCGGGCGTTAGCGCATTGGATAAGATCTGGCACAGAGAGCAAGAGGTACCGAGTTCGAGCCCCCGTAGGGCGGACATGCTTTGTAGGCTGCTATTAGCGCCGTTGTATTGCAGGCTGTCTGTTCTGTTAGTAGTTAAGATTTATATCACAACCATTATCACCACTATCTTCACCATCACCGTTATCACCATGGATACGAGACCCAGCTCCTTCAAGAAGGCTGCGCTTATTTTGACCAGTAATCGAGTCCAATGAACGTATAGGCCTTAGGATCGGCTCATTTATGTAGCCCTATATTCGTTATTAGACCTGAATACGTACGCAAGCAACTTCAAGCCATCTTGTCTTCGAACATGGTTGGAAAATGGTCTTCGAGAAGAAGCGGCGTCTTGATTTCTTCTTAACTTTAATTCTTATTATATTGAAGTCTCTCGTCTGCACTTATTTGAAGCAAACCAGCAAATACGGATGACGTAATAATATTGTTTCGCAGCTGTTGTTGCCAGGACAACGCGTGACGTAATAAAGCAAGGCAAAAGCTCTGGTGAATTGTGATTGCGTGGTTGGGTTTCTATTCTAATACTAAAATTTTAAAGTCAATTAATAGTAAATAAGTAAGTAAATATCCTTCATTTGCATCCGACAAACGCACATGCATACGAACTGAAAAACCCAAATCGTTCAAACTAACGCAGAGGCAACCAGCAGTAGCCTACTCTACACTAGAATATAATTTTTATCGGCAAACCCTCAACATTAGCGATTTACAATACAATACAATACAAATGAAAATTTATAGCGCGCTTTAACAAGACAAGTCTTGCACGAGAGCGCGTTTCGCTACATTCTTAGTCATAGTGCAGGTCAAACAGATAAGTTTTTAATAATTTTGTTTTAAACTGAGCGACAGATATGCACTGTCGAACTGAAGAAGCTGGAAGACGGTTCCATTCTAAGGGTCCTGAGGTAGAGAAAGCACGGTTTCCAAACTTCCGGTTTGTGCGAAGTACGGTGAAATCCCCTCTCGTCGACGATCGGAGTCCTCTAGTATTGAAAAGTGAACATGGCGTGACCATGGATGCCATGTATGAGGGAGAGGTTCCAGAGTGAATGTGGTACATGAGGAGGCAGATTTTGAAGGCGATACGGGCGCGGATGGGAAGCCAGTGAAGTTGTTGCAGTGTAGGCGTGATGTGATCTCTTGCACCAAGATCTTTTACTAGGCGAGCGGCGGTGTGTAGAACTCAGAAAACAAACCTTAAACATTTTGTTTAAGATTTAGGCTACAATTATTGATTTTTGAATATAATTATTATAGGCCTACTACATAATAGACTCAGCCGTTCTAAACAAAAATCAGAGATAGCTAACAATATATGCCCTCCATATATATATATATATATATAATATATATATATATATATATACATATATATGTATATATTGTTAGCTATCTCTGATTTTTGTTTAGAACGGCTGAGTCTTGTGTTAGATATCTTTGATTATTGTTAGGCAGGGCATATTTAATTGTTTAAGTGGTGGGACAAAATGGGCACGGTTGGGCAGATTTACAACAGAAATTGCATCTTGTTGGTAATGGGTTTGTACTGAAGCAGAGATGAACGGATGAGATGCGTGGAGAAGCAGACGAATGCATCGTGGTAGAAAGTATACTGAGGATCAGGTATTCCTAATAGCCATTTATATCGGACTGGTTTTTCTTGTACAGAAATACTGAAATCAGACAAATAAACAGTGACACAATTGGCCACAACATGCAATGTAGTAATAATATAGAGCCTACTCATCGAACTGATGCACTCGACTCTCATTTCGCTCTCTTCCTCCCCTTTCCTCCATTTCGCTCTCTTCCTCCCTTTCCTCCATTTCGCTCTCTTCCTCCCTTTCCTCCATTTTTCGCTCTCTTCCTCCCTTTCCTCCTGCTCTCTTCCTCCCTTTCACTCCTCTCTTCTTCCCTTTCCTCCATTTCGCTCTCTTCCTCCCTTTCCTCCATTTCGCTCTCTTCCTCCCTTTCCTCCATTTCGCTCTCTTCCTCCCTTTCCTCCATTTCGCTCTCTTCCTCCCTTTCCTCCACTTCGCTCTCTTCCTCCCTTTCATCCATTTCGCTCTCTTCCTCCCTTTCCTCCAATTCGCTCTCTTCTTCCCTTTCCTCCTTCGCTCTTTCCTCCTCCCTTTCCTCCCTTTTCGCTCTCTTCCTCCCTTTCCTCCATTTCGCTCTCTTCCTCCCTTTCCTCCATTTCGCTCTCTTCCTCCCTTTCCTCCATTTCGCTCTCTTCCTCCCTTTCCTCCATTTCGCTCTCTTCCTCCCTTTCCTCCATTTCGCTCTCTTCCTCCCTTTCATCCATTTCGCTCTCTTCCTTCCTTTCATCCATTTCGCTCTCTTCCTTCCTTTCCTCCAATTCGCTCTCTTCCTCCCTTTCCTCCAATTCGCTCTCTTCCTCCCTTTCCTCCAATTCGCTCTCTTCCTCCCTTTCCTCCATTTCCATTTCGCTCTCTTCCTCCCTTTCCTCCAATTCGCTCTCTTCCTCCCTTTCCTCCATTTCGCTCTCTTTCCTCCCCTTTCCTCCATTTCTTGCTCTCTTCCTCCTCTTTCCTCCATTTCGCTCTCTTCCTCCCTTTCCTCCATTTCGCTCTCTTCCTCCCTTTCCTCCATTTCGCTCTCTTCCTCCCTTTCCTCCAATTCGCTCTCTTCCTCCCTTTCCTCCATTTCTGCTCTTCTTCCTCTCTCTTCCTCCCTTTCCTCCATTTCGCTCTCTTCCTCCCTTTCATCCATTTCGCTCTCTTCCTCCCTTTCCTCCAATTCGCTCTCTTCTTCCCTTTCCTCCAATTCGCTCTCTTCCTCCCTTTCCCTCCCATTCGCTCTCTTCCTCCCTTTCCTCCAAATCGCTCTCTTCCTCCCTTTCCTCCATTTCGCTCTCTTCCTCCCTTT
Source organism: Aporrectodea caliginosa (assembly GCA_020284085.1). Taxonomy (NCBI): domain Eukaryota; kingdom Metazoa; phylum Annelida; class Clitellata; order Crassiclitellata; family Lumbricidae; genus Aporrectodea; species Aporrectodea caliginosa. Next base: position 516,898 of record JACEVL010000159.1, read on the forward strand.
CCTCGATTTCGCTCTCTTCCTCCCTTTCCTCCAATTCGCTCTCATCCTCCATTTCTCTTCCTTCCTCCCTTTTCGCTCTCTTCCTCCCTTTCCTCCAATTCGCTCTCTTCCCTTTTCCATTCTTTTTCCTTCATTTTCGCTCTCTTCCTCCCTTTCCTCCATTTCGCTCTCTCCTTCCCTACCCTCCATTTCGCTCTCTTCCTCCCTTTCCTCCATTTCGCTCTCTTCCTCTTTTCCTCCATTTCCTCTCTCTTCCTCCCTTCCTCCCTTTCTCCTCCATTTCGCTCTCTTCCTCCCTACCCTCCATTTCGCTCTCCTTCATTTCTCCCTCCCTTTCCTCCATTTCGCTCTCTTCCTCCCATTTTCCTCCATTTCCTCTCTTCCTCCATTTTCGCTCTCTCCTCCCCCCTACTTCCTCCATTTTGCTCTCTTCCTCCCTACCCTACCCTCCATTTCCTCCCTACCCTCCATTTCGCTCTCTTCCTCGCTCCTCTTCCTTCCTTCCCTTTCGCTCTCTTCCTCCCTACCCTCCATTTCGCTCTCTTCCTCCCTTTCGCTCTCTTCCTCCCTTTCCTCCATTTCGCTCTCTTCCTCCCTTTCCTCCATTTCTGATAAGCTAGAACGTTGATCCAAGTGTCAAAAGGTGCAGAAAATGATTCTTAATGTAATGGAAAAATAATAAATTGTGAAATTTTGAGGGTTCGTCCACTTGTGCATAACACCATCCAATTATGTTACTCACAAACTTAGCAGTTTTGCTTAGCCCAGGCATGTCTGGACATCCATTCAGTGCAGGTTGCACAATATGCAAATTGGAAATGCTAAGGCTTAGGCATGCATAGTCAGGATCGAATACTGGCAAGACAGGCCATAAAACCTGCTCACGTACACAGATGCTACGCATTACATTGATATCAGTTTGTATATACAGTATGTTGATGCACATATTCTACAGGCTTGGAGAGCAGTGTGTGTAATTTGACAATGACATTTATTGCCTATAGCAGGGTTAATCAAAGCGATTGGATTACTGGGCTGCAGAATGATAACCGAAATCACAATTCTGATCTAACTCAAATAAAATATTAAATTCAAAATGTTTTTATGTTGTCTTAAAACAATATGAATCATAATACTTAATATGGTGTTTAAATATAATAATCCGTTTTTAACACACAAAATAACAAAAGATAGTAGCAATAAACAGCAAAAATATTACGAAATTTTAATTTTAATATAACATGCCATATTAATTATGTAATCTGATGTTGAACAGCACGCAGTCTGTAGTAAGGCTGGTAAAATAATTACTGGTCTGCAGCATCAGAAAGTTTGAGAAGCACTGGCCAATAGGACGATTCAATTACAGAAGAAATGTCTCGTCAGTGTCGCAACTGCCATGATGCTTTCGTTACGTATGTGTTGAGTATACGCTTAAACCTTTGATACAGCACCGCACTTATATTAGAAAGCGCGAGCTCTACTTCGGTTGTAAAATTTGTAATCAAGATAAACCCTGGGAACGTCATGACATTTCCTATGCAACATGTGCTGTCATCTGAGAGCTTGGCTTAGACGTAGTTGGAAGTCAATGCTGTTCACAGTCTTGGTGATATGGCAAGAACAGAACGATATAAACGTGAAAGACTGTTACTTCTGTCTGACCAACGTCTCTCGCTTCGTTGCTAAAAATAAGAAATCTGTTCAATCTGCCTTCTGCCATGAGACCAGTGCTGCATGACAACAGTTTGCCAGTACCAAAGCTACCAGAGACAAGGAGCCTAGATGAAGCAGGTACCAGTACCAAAGCCACCAGAGACAAGGAGCCTAGATGAGGCAGGCAAAGATGCCACAAAACACAAGTCGATCTGGAAAACGACATTGGCTTGGGACTGTGATGCCTTGCCAATTTCCATGGATGGTTCTTTTGCTGCCAAGCCTCAGAATTATGGTATGTAATGCAATGTACACAATATAATTGTTCACATTACATTACTAATTCAAAGAAACTACCTAAGCTAGATACAATTGACAGCACTGACTGCACTTGCAGAAAAATAATATTCTACATTCTTCATTGTACAGATGGAAGTACGTCTGTAACAAAGCCATAGCATACATAACAGACTTGTAACATGTTTCATTTAACTTGAATTCTGACACAACACGGTTGGAGACATAGATCCAAAAATTAACCTGCTTGTAGAAAATAAATGTGTTTTAACACGACTTGGATAGAATGCGGTCAAAAAGACATTGTCATAATGAGTTTTGCTGTAGGGACTTTGTAATAACATGACATGAGCTTTTTATCTACACATATGTAATTTGTGACTGATAATTGTTACTAAATCCATGCAAGTCATGTAGGCTTCTGTCTTGAACATTCACCTTATTCAGACTGTTGGTCAAAATTCATAGACTGATTTTGATTTTATTTACAAGCATAAATATTTGCAAACCAGTTAGAACACTCTTGAACCATAAAATTTCCAAATGTTTATTATTACTCCATTGAATTTATATTTTAAGCACATCCTCATACAGTTAGCACTTCCTTGTGATCAAAATACAGTTCGACGAACTGTACCGCGTTCTGGAAGAATTTAATTTCTCATTACAACATTATTTTCCAGCTTGGGTTGGAGCGGAGAAGAAACCACTTCCTTGTTTGTTGGCCGCTCGAGATGGTGCAAATCCAAGTAACTTCTGAATGTTCTACAACAGATCATACGCTAATCTAAAGACGTCTATTGTGCCATAATCACAGTGCATCAGGTAGCAATTTAGACTTACTTCAGCATCAATCACGGGCAATAGTCTAATGGTTAGCATACCAGACTGTCAACCAAGAGGTCGAGAATTCAAATCCCTACCAACGCAGAAATTTGTTTTGCGATTTCTGCTTTATCTGTGAAACTAGGAAACTCGGCTATAATAAGTACAGCACAGTACACTGACTGAACACTGTTGGAGTTGTGCTCCTGTAATTGATGAATTTATTTGTCAATTATCGGGTAAGATCAGATGGATGAAAGGAAAGGACTCATTACAGCATTATTTTCTGCCCTCGTAAGCCAGGGCTAAGAAAATGAAGCAGCCAACACTTCATATCCAAGGCTGCCTATCGGGATTAGCTTTAGGGACGGCTCTTCTTTTTCAGCATAAACTGCAGTCTGTAATTAGCAATCCTCAGAGTGTTTCACCTTAAGAGAATAAATTTATCATTAAAATGCTTTGACATGGGGACAGACCAAGCTTTCATTTCACACAAAACTATACTTTTTCTATCTGTTTTGTCATAAACATCTTGCACTGCATCTGCAGGTAAGACCCTATGGAAGTAAAACACTACCATGGCAATGGGATCTTTGATTACCCTTAAGACATAAATCTCATTCCGTTGAAACTAAAATAGGTGCTATTTAATGCCATCAATGGGTGCACGAATCAAACAACATTTAGCTGCAATTTATGGACAACTGAATAAACTTTCAAGATGATTGACAGCCATGGGGCAACTTCTTTTGACAGCCAGAGGCCACACATTGCCTACTTTTGTATTAATCAATCAATCAAAGTAATATTTGACAACATAATTTAGTTGCCATACAACATTATCACTGCACAAAAAGTCAATCATATAATTTTACACCCCCAATGTAACACATTTAAAAACAGCAAAGTACCAGACTGCAGAAGTAAAGTTATAGATTGAGTAAACCAACAGCTTACTTGGCGGATAGACATAGTGCAGAGTATGTAGAGAAATATGAAGGAACAGTCTGTGTAGTCTTCACCCAACAAATTCCGATGCGAGATACTCTGCAGCCAACTAATTGGAACAAAAGGCAACTTGGCAACGACACGACCATCAAATCTGTAAATACCAATTAAAACTGCATTTACCTTAGACATCCAGATTAAAAATACTCACTTTCAACCCATACCTCTCATTTTCAAATCATGTTTTGAATTACCTTTGCACCTGCTTCATTCTTGCTGTGAAGCATTTGATCCAAGCTCAGATAATTTCAAATCGCTCTTGAGCTACTGTACCATTGCTACCTCCATCGTCCACTCCAAGCTTGATTACTGTAATTCTCTTTGCTTAACCTTGAATCCTCTCAATCCAAACACATACAACTCATTTTTCAAACTGCACTTGCTAAGTGCACCTGCCATTTACTCTTTCATCTGCAGTAAAAATTCCCCAAATCCAAAGAAAACCAGGTAATATTGGAATGCACAGATAAACAAAAAAATGTTCCAAAAGTATAAGAATTGTCAAGTGAATTATGCATGAGACAGACAAAGATGACCTGAAAACCATAAACATTTTAAGTCAAGATGTGAGACAACCACCAGTGGGTTGCTAACTCATCTGGCTAGGTGACATCAATATACGATGCTCACTTGCAATTTGAAAATGCACATTCTTTTTGCACCCCAGTTACCTGTGACCTGCCTTAAATACGCACATTAACCCTTGGCTCCCAAGTCTCACATTTTCTGGCACAGCCAATGAACTTCCACCTCAGAAAATCAAAGCTATACATAATTTTTAATGATTGAAATAGCTCTTGTTTATACGTACATTGAGTTAAACATGCTGAGAAGTGCAGTGAAGGCAAAACCAATTGCAAACATAGACTTCATTTTGACCTGCAAAATCAACAGCTGTACTAAGCAACTCAAAAACACAACACAAATAAACAAGAACAATTCAATTACTATTCTAGTCTTGGGTAGCAGCTTGATTCTGGCGAGTGGAGCAGTAAAGTTTCCACAGTACTAAGCAGACATTGGATGAAGAGCTTGACATTTGAGCTATCATCACTACTTGAAATATCTGTCCAATAGATTGTATGCCAAACTAGCAAACTACATTTTTTTGTAGTTTTTGTATTCTGATGTCAACAACTAATGCCAATTACCTGTAATTAGCTGATTGCTAATTCTAAGTAATTGGTTCTTCTAAAAATGCAAATTCTAATTATGAAATCTGAACTAATGCTAATTCTAATTAATTACATACAAGACCTTTAATTGCAAACCCATCACTGCGTGCCGCCAACAGTGGCGGATTTAGCCATACGCATGGAGGGTTGTTGGCTGCCACAGGTCCATGGTTATATGCCGGCATCTCACAAGCATGCATGGTGGGCTTTCAGAATGTTGTCACACTGTACATGCAGAGCAAGTGCAACCTATTGTGTGGTTTTATTCAAGTAATTACCCAGCAGTGACAGGCTGAGCGGTTTTCGGGTACCTGTTCAGACTAGTCCCCGGCGCCGCCGCCATCCGCCGCCGCCGCCATCCGCCGCCAGTCGCTAAGCCCTCAAGTCGAAGTCTGGACCAAGTCACCGCCGCCGCCGCCGCTAAGCTCTCAAGTCGAAGTCAGTCGCTAAGCTATCGACTGCTATCGACTTTGTCCACTTAATATATCAGCAGATATTTATTTACTATCTTACATCTGGCACACAGACCGAGAGGTACCGAGTTCGAGCCCGTTGGGCGGATATGTTTGTAGGCTGCTATTAGCGCCGTTGTATTACAAGCTGTCTGTTCTGTTAGTATTTAAGATTTAAATTGCATAACATGTAAATGTACAGCGCAGTGCGTTTGTCAGGCGCTTATTAAAGAAGAGATATTATTATTATTATTATTATTATTATTATTACTGCCTACCTAGTATATACTTACTTACTTTACAAGGAATCTATATTTAGACTTATTATCAACCATCGAAACCTAATATAACTACGTCGATGCTATCAACAGACAGATTTTTCTGTCACGTTATCTAACTTCTCTTCGATGCAAGCGTTGCTGTGAAAATACGCTGGTTTCAGTGTCTTTAAACACGGTACAACTAAAGATAATGCCGGAAAAATGTATAATATGTTTGTGAAATTAAGGAAAATTGGCGTCCATTTGCACTTTCGAGAGAAATCCGGTGTTTGGGCCCATTTTGGCGAACTACTCGTAATTAAGTCTGGGTGAGACATGCCCATAATAGGCGTACGAATATAGGCAGACTTGAAATGCTTCATGCATTAGTTTTTTTTTATCTGATTTGAATGTAACGCGATAATGGTTTGATAATTTTGACTTGGTTGGTGTATAGGCCAATATTTGCTATTAATTTACAACAGTTTTATTTGGCCACAAACCATGACGTGCAGCGAAACGTGACTTTACCGTACGCCGTAAAATGCATTTTATTGTTAGGTAACCAATTCACGTAACTGATTACCCGAAAAGTCGATATCAAGTCGTTAAGTCAGTCGATAAGCCTAAGCGACTTAGTCAGTCGATAAGCGAGTGACTTAGTCAAGTCAGTCGCTAAGTCAGTCGCTAACTCTCCAAGTCAGTCGATAACGCTTCTGTTAGCGACTCCGGGGACTAGTTCAGACTGGGCTCGGGCATTCGGGTTGCATTTTACTAAAATTTTGACAGCCTTAGTCCAAAACAAACTGTTACGAGCATGAAAAGATATTATTGATAGTATGAGATAGATTCACGCATGTACAAAAGTTTATGTCAAAATCTGAAGTACCGGTACTGCTGTCATTGACTGAAAATAAATACATGGAACAAAATGGAAGATTTTGTGTTTTCTTTTAAAATGTTAACCAACAAATTGGCAGAGTTGAAGGTCTGAAGCCCAATAGATTGACAGTAATAAATAAGTTTTTGACAGTTCTTATCATGCATACCATTCTTCATACCAATAACTGAAAATGACTAACCATAGACAAATCACGGTTGTTAGTCTTTAGTTTTTCTTCCTGTCGTTCTTCAAATGGAAAATACAAATTCAACATCAGCAACTCACAGAAAAATGAACCACTTAAAAGTGAATCTAGTCTTCTTACTTCTATAGCGCCATGACCACAATGTGCAAAACCTCATGTGATGGTCGCTTCCAGCGAAATCACAATAAAAAATTATAAACCACTGGACAAGTCAGGTTGAAATAGATCAGAGAAACCAGAAGCTAGAGGGTGACATGGGAAAAACATTTGTTTCCATCCAACTCTGTTCCTGTGGGTCTGTCTCCATCCCAACCCCATCCCATCAGTTCTGTCCCCATCCCCAACCCATCAGGTCTACCCGTCCCCACTAGGTGTGTTCCCGCCCCATCCCATCACAAAGAAGCAAAATAACAAGACAAAAATGCTTGTGCACATTAAACAGATCTGTTAAAATCTTACGTTTTTAAATAGAGAATACTTGATTGAAGTTGGAAATATGTCAAATATTCAAGGATTTAAAACCAAGTTCTTACCCAACTTTTTCTTCTGACTTCGATCTGTATTTTCTGTTCCAATAGCCTCTTTCTGTTTTTCTACTAAAGTACAAAAAATGAGCCTTTCGATTAATTCCAAGTAAAAACTTAAGTTTCAATGTCTAATGGAGACCTCTGACACTGCTGGCATCCTTTCCCTACAGATGAAGTTCCAGAAACAATTCATAACCAGTAAAACTTCATGAACAGTACAAGTATGTCATTAAAGTTTGTTTTTGTAGTTTAGTGTCCATTCATATTCTGCACGCTACAAGGGTAGGCAACACCATGCCAGGATATACATTCATATTGTTGCATCCAACATGTAATGATACTTTGAATCGGGTTGCACAGCTGTGTATAAGCTGTGTGCAGTCAAGTCACTAGGTGGGAAATGATTAGGCGGCCTATATAATATAAAGGTTTTGTGCTAGATTATAAGTTAGACTAGGTTTAGGTGTTTGGTCAATTGAGGCTTTTGTTTTTGCCATTCTCTCAACTTGTCGAAGTTTTTGTCTCTGTTTGTGGATGACTTGTTGTTAGGTTTGATCCATTTTGTTTGATATTTCTCTTCTACAGTTTGAGTAACTTGGAATAAATTTTTAAGTGAATAAAAAGTTTAAGAAATTTCAGTCACAAACTTTATAAGTGCACAGAAAGCTAGGTCTTACACTTTTTGCTCTGTTTCTCAACTTCAGATTTAAGTTTCTTGTATTTCTCGGTACGGTAGACCAAAATCCATGTCAGCCCTAAAACAGAAAAATTCCTTAGAATTATTTCTCTCTATTGTCATTGTTTCTGAGTGTTTTGGATGGTTTCAGATGCTCGTTATTGGGGTCTTCTGTGCGAGCATGTACTTGTCCATGCTAAGGGGTTGAGGCTGCCAACTGGATTGTATCAGGCCTGATGGAAAGACCAAGACAGACCGTGGATTTGTGCCAATCGTTCGACTGTGGTGATGATCTATAGCCAATTGCCAACTATAAGGAGTATCATCCTCCCTTGATTTGGTTGCAGAGGGATGCTTGAACACAATCTTGCGAGGGAATTAGATGCTGGGTTAGGGTCCAATCACCGTTCTACTTTGAAGCCATGCAGTCCAAGAACTTCGAACATGGTGTCCACTATCAGCTCTGGGTGGGTTTCTGTTACTGAGTTTACCCGTGTGGTAGTAAGGTATACATGAAACTTTCAAGCTTTTGTGCGCAATGTCTGCGTACACTCTGGCCAAAAAGTATAAAAATCTGAGATGGCACCATCCCGAAGGTCTTTTGTACCCGAGAAACGCCTCTAAAAGCAGAAGTTTATTGTAGTAGGGATGCACGAATAAACCTATTTTAAGTCTAGTAATATCACCAAACTTAACGTTTTCTCTAAATGCTTATCTGATACTGAATGGACCAAGCTGCGTGTGGAGCGACGATGGTAGTGATGAGAAAGCCCGTATAACTACGCATGTGCTTGTCAGATGCAAATAAAAGCTACTTACTTACTTAACTACTGTCAGAAGGCACACATTCAAAATACGGTTGTTAGTGTTGGACGTTCGCTGGATCTCTGCTTCTGATTCAAACAAAAATGAATATATTTACCTTCGCCAAGAAGAGCAGTAACAACTGAAATAAAAACAATAAGCAGAGTGTCTGCAATCATAATTAAAACGTAAATCCTTCTATTGTCGTTGACGGAAACCAACGAACCAACGAGGTGACAAGAACATAATGAGAGAACCAAGGACGTTAGATTTCAAGAGACATCCATAGAATGTTTTACTCATGAGGTCGCTGGTTTTTACTCGAGCTTATATTATTTATTTTCTCAATAAACGAATATAATTATTATATTCGTTTATTGAGAAAAACAATTTGACAAAAACGCAGAAATGCTAACATGAGTGATAATGGATAATCAAAGTTCATTAGAAAATGTTAGAATAAACTAGTAAATATTTTTATATAATGATCTGGGAATAAATTGAGAGTTCTCCTTGGGTGGGAGAGTATGGCATTGGTTGAGTGCCCTAGGTCTTAATTGGTGAAAGGAGAGGGTTCGGAGTTGGTGAAGTACATGCTTCGGATTGTGTAATATGGAGAAAAGGAGTTTCGCATCACCTATATTGGCAAGTTCAGAGACTGTTGGAAAGGATTGCTCTAGGTAACATAGGCGTTTGACTCTTTTTAGGAGTTTTCCAGGCGTTCTTTATCGGAAGCCAGGGCAAGACACCACCTGGATGGGGAGGCATATAGAAGTTTAGTTATTGGCCTGAAACCAATGGCATTATCCATTATGCTCGTTATTTCAACAAACACTTGACGGTGTATATATGCCTACGTAAAGCGCAGACATGTTGGGGAAAACGGTACACAAGTGTGTTCACGGCTTTCTGAAATAACGAAACTGATACGTAACGACTAACAATACCAGTTAAGGCTATACTTGAACTTAGGTGTAGTTACCATAATCGTAATCATAATCTCCAAACTTCTAAAGCGCTACTCGAAAGCCAAGCGTATGGCACCAGCTTATTCACGAGCGCTGCGTCTAGTCAAAGGGGTTATCCAAAAGAGTATAGTTCGAGGGAGGTCCGAGTGCGTTTCCAGAGGATCAGAGGGGGCACAGCAGATGTTAAGATGGGTCATTTAGGTTGAGGATTGGAAGGTCCGCCTCAGGTTCCTGCTATGGAACCTGTGCCGGTCCCAAGCCCGGGTAAAGGAGGAGGGTTCCGCGGAGGGTTTGCAGCCCTCCCGGGTAAAACAAATTACCGCAACAGAAACGACACAGATTAACTACAATTACACTGTTGAAGCTGGTCCGAGGAGAGACGGGAAGGTGGAAGACCTATTAGTGACGAGTAATGGTGAAAGCCGTAAGGAAGCCACGACTCAGAAGACCCAGATCTTGACGGCCAAAGCTAAGACACGGATAGGATGCTGGAATGTAAGGACGATGTACGCTACGGGAAGGTTGGCGCAGGTGCTAGCTGAGATGAGGAAATACAAACTGGATATATTGGGATTGAGTGAGATCAGATGGACTGGGATCGGTATTATTACATCTGAAGGAATGAATATATACCACTCTGGAGGAACAAGACATGAAAGAGGAGTGGGTATAGCAATCGATGCAAGAATGGCAGCGGCCGTAATTGGATGGGAGCCGGTAAGCGACAGAATCCTCACCATCAGGATCCAGACTAGACATACGAAGACAACTATCATACAGGTGTATGCACCAACAAACATGGCCACGGACGAGGTAAAAGACGAATTTTATGAACAGCTGCAGGATGTCATAGACGCAGTACCGGGACACGACCAGAAAATAGTCATGGGCGACTTTAACGCGCAGATAGGGAGGGATAGAGAGGGGTGGGCGGATGTGATAGGAGCAGAGGCTGCCGGAGAAAGGAACGATAATGGAGAGAGAATGCTCAGTTTTTGCAGCAACTACAAACTAAAGATAGGAGGAAGCATGTTCAAACATAAGACCATTCATAAAGAGACCTGGAGATCCCCGGATGGGAGGACTACTCACCAGATCGATCACATCTGCATTTCTAAGAGATGGGCGACGGCGATGCAGGACGTGAGGGTGTACAGAGGAGCTGACGCTGCCTCAGATCACCACTTGGTTATTGCGACACTTAAACTGAAGTTGAAGAAGCGAACGGAAAAACAGCAACATGGGATAATAGATGTGGCCAAGTTAATCAGGAAGGAGGTGCAGGAAACGTTTCAACTGGAATTAAAGAACCGATTTGAAGTCCTGGGTGAACAGGGAGCAGAACAGGAGTCAATAGAGGAAAGCTGGACGAGGATAAAAAACACGATCAATGGAACGGCGAAAGAAGTGATCGGGTTGAGAAGGGGAACAAGGAAGGAAACATGGATCAGGGAGGGTACATGGAGAGCAATTGACGAACGCAGAGAACTCAAAAGCAGGAGAGAACAAGCATACAACAGAGGAACATATGCAGAGGATCTATGTGAAGACTATCGAAGGAAGGATAAGGAGGTAAAGAAGCGCTGCAGAGAGGATAAGAAAGTGTGGACGGAGGATCATCTGGAGGAGGCAGAGAGGGCGGCAGAGAGAGGAGACTCCAAGACACTATACAAGATCACAAAAGAGTTAACGGGAGGGATGACGCAAAAGCTACCAATTAGAGATGCTGCAGGAAACACGCTTCGAAGTTCGAACACACGAGGAACAGGCAGCAAGATGGAGACAACACTTTGACAAAATCCTGAATTGCCCAGAGCCAGAGATTATGCACGACTTCTCACAAGATCAGTGTTTACAAACTTTGGATGTGAACTTAGACGATATCACGGAGAAGGAGGTAGAGGATGCGATGAGAAGACTAAAGAATGGAAAATCTGCAGGAATTGATGATATTCAACCAGAACTGCTAAAAAATGGAGGGAGAGAGACGAACAAAATCCTGGCGCACCTATGCAATATGATATGGAGGACCGGGGAGGTTCCAAGAGATTGGCGAGATGGGATCATCATACCGCTACCGAAGAAAGGGAACCTTAGTGATTGCAACAATTGGAGAGGAATCACGTTGCTCTCCATACCGGGGAAGGTCTTGGCCAGCATAATTTTGAGAAGAATACAGGGAGCGGTAGACAGCGTATTGAGACAACAGCAGGCGGGCTTCAGAAAGGGCAGATCATGCAGCGAACAGATCTTTATACTGAGACAGATTGTCGAGAAGTGCGTAGAGGGAAATGTAAATGTACTTGTCAACTTCGTCGATTTTAAGAAGGCATTTGACAGCGTCCAAAGAGCTGTGGTGTGGAATATCCTCGCACAATACGGTATACCAGAGAAGATTATAAACATCATAAAAGGAATGTATACAGAAAGCAGGTGTGCAGTGAGAACGGAGGGGAAACTAGGAGAGTGGTTCCAGATTGTCACGGGCGTGCGTCAGGGCTGCATTCTGTCACCATTGCTATTCCTGCTAACGATCGATTGGGTGATGAGACGAAGCACAAAAGAAGGGGAGTGTGGCCTGGAGTGGGAAGGAGAGGGAAAGCTGGCGGATCTAGACTTTGCAGACGACATAGCGCTACTGGAGGAGTCCTGGGAAGGAATGAGAAAACTCACAGAAAGTGTGGAGAGAGAGGCGGGTCTGGTCGGACTGAGGATCAATACCACCAAAACAAAGATTATGAAAGTAGGAAAATGGACAGTGACTGAAAGCATCAAAGTTGGAGAGGATGTGCTGGAGGAGGTGGAACACTTTTGCTATCTGGGGAGTATGATTTCAAGCAATGGCAGCTGTGATAAAGAGATTGGAAGCAGATTGGGAAAAGCCAATGCCACATTTGGAAGGTTGAACAATATATGGAAGAACAAAGGACTCAGTCTGACAACAAAAACAAGATTGTACAGAGCTTTGGTATTGACAGCGTTGCTGTATGGGGCAGAGACATGGTCTATGACAAAAGTCAATATGAAGAAACTGGAGGCGGCACATCATCGTTGGCTGAGAAGATTACTGAAGATCACTTGGAGGGATAAGGTCAGAAATGAGGAAGTAAGAAGGAGAACATCCATGGAGAAACTGGAAGACATGCTGAAGAAGATGCGGTTACGTTGGTTGGGGCACATACATAGATCGGGAGAGGAGAGAACGCTAAGGCAGGCACTGGATTGGACTCCGTCAGGATGGAGAAGAGGGCGGGGAAGACCCAGAAAGACTTGGAGAAGCACGATCACTCAGGATCTGGAAGGCGGCGGAATGACGTGGGACGATGCTATGCTGGCCGCGGAAGACAGGATAACGTAGAGAGGCTGTGTCGCCCGATGCGCTGCCAGCGCGAGGAAGGACTAAGTGCTAAGTGCTAAGTAATTGGAAGGTCAGAGAGGGTAAGAGTTCTTGAAAAGGAGATTTTAGTTTCGGGCGGAAAGCCTTTGGGCTGATGGATAGAGGAGCCTAAGGCAGATGGTGAGTGACGTTTTATATCAACTATTATGGCAACAGCGCGATGTGTAGGCTTCAACTATGTCTTCGTGTCTTTTACTGTCAAACTTTTTTGATGATTATTAGGATGCTTTATGGACCATTCTATGGTTGTCAACAAGCAATGTCCATCTTAATAGATAGGTTTGTATACCAAAATGCGGTTTGCAATTGGTTAATATATATTCTATTCTAGGATCATGATCGTAACAGGCCTATCAGCTAAAACATACTCAACATGTAGATAAAATATCAGATACGATCAGTTCCAATCAGGGCTATTAAAGGCTTGGTTTTTTGGTTTAAAAAAAATTGTTTTTTTTTACAAATTTCAACATTATAAATGCCAAAAATGTCGTCTCTTCAACTTTCTTGGCAATTGTTGCATGGTCTTTCTGTGAACTTCGTTTTATGACACTCGTTTTATGACACTCTACGTTTCTACTGTTCTAGTTAATTTCATTTATATGCATCTGATTAATTTGAACGGTATTATGCCATTTTTATGAGTTTTATGATCCGAAATAGGAAAATCTCAAAAACAAAAAAACCTCTTTTCATTTTGAAAAGTTTGTTTTTTTGCACCTCTGGTTCCAATGGAGCAGACAGGCAGACAGAAAGTCAGACAGAGCCTAAGTTCAGACTTGAATGGCCAAAGCTCAGAGCGTTTCAGCGACAGCTCAAATTCAGTGTATTACCACAAGTTGTAAGCGCTTGATTTTGGTGGATTCAAGGTTTTGGAGCAGAGATATAATATTATTAGACCTGCATTAATAAAGCTTGAAGTGAACTATCAATGTAGCAATTGTGAGCTGCTTTGGAATTGAGACAGATTCCTTGCTTGTATACAATGCCATTGATCCTACCATCTGTAGTTCTGTACAACGTTAGTTACTCTGCAATTGGGTGACTTTGTATACCAGGACCCATTTGGTCCCTTTCTGAAATTATCCTTAGACACCTATTCATATATTAACATGCATATTTTCAGTGTTCGTCATCAGTAGGCTAAGTCACTTCAGCACAATTCAAAATTCAATGCAGCAAATAAGATTAAGACTATGTACAAGTATATGTGGGACAGGTTAGAAATGTAACTTGAGGTTGCATATTAGACGTGTTTAATGAACAAAATAACTGGAGAAGAAGATCATTAATATTCTGATGCATGAAAACACAGAACAGTTTTTGATGTTAATTACCTTTACAGTATTACAACAGCAAAGAATGGATATGGTGTAAAACTACAATTTTCAGTAACCCTAAAGTCTGCTTCTCAGCATTCCAAACACTGGAAGAGACACAACCAAATATTGGTACACAAAACCTCTAGTCTTTTGGCGGTACATGCCCCTGGTGAATTAACTCTGCACTCCTTCCTCATAAATTTAAAATCAACTCAACAGTAAATCAATATTCAGCTATACAAGCACTGCAGATAGAAAACCAATAAACAGTATCAAATCAATTGACAAAACTCCAAAAAACAATCATGCATGTTTCTATGTAATGTATGTAAGCATATAATATCTCTCATATACATGTATATGACTCTGTCTATGCAACTCCTTATGTATTGTATGCATGTATGTAGGCCTGTGTATGTAAGCAATTATGCATGGCTGTATATAAGCATGCATTTAGCATGTTTGTATGCAGGTATGTGTGCATTCATGTATGGATACTTGTAAGGCATCATTTAAAAGCTTTAAAAATGCTGCTGACAATAGCACTAGAAGAGGTAGAAGGTCAAGTATTTTAAGTTCATTCACATAGTTGACTATTGCTTGCTGTATTCAACTTTGTGATGCAGAGGGTTTAACTGGGGCAGTCTCCAAGTTGCAAGCTATTTTAAACACATTTTTTGCAAGCTGACTGCTCAGCAATTTTTATGTTTTTGGGCAAGTGCGAGCAATCAAAGTTAATTTGACGCATTTCAGTCCAGAAACTGCACCATGGAGTTCAACTGTAAGTTTACCATTGCAGTCTGGGGTAACACCCAAGGTTGCCAGCAACTTCAGAACATATTTCCGAGAGCGAGCCAAGCAGTTGCCCTCTGCGCTGAAGATCAACAAGAAGCAGGTCTAATATGCAAGATATGGCTAAAACATTAGGAAGTCCATATCCTATTATCTAGGTTTAACTGCCATCAGATATCACTAGAGCTATATGAAAATCATGGTAAAAAAACTGAAAAAATCCTGCCAAATTCAGTCATATTGTGTTCATAAAACATAGCATTGACAAAAACTTTTCACTCCGTTTACAACGTTACGTCAACACAGACACTGTGTGTGTTAGTCAGTAAGTAAAAATTAAAGATGTTATGGCTGCAAGTCACAATACAATTGTTGTAATTTACTTTTGGCGCCATCTGGCAGTTGACTAAAAATGCCTTCGTTCTTAGCCAATGAATTATTCATGATCAATGTGGCCGTTTTAGGTCCAATTTGTTATGTTGAACATCAGAAACTTATGGATTTCAACACAAAAGTGCAGCATATGTAAAAAATCACGACAAATGCTAATATTCATGGCAAACGTCAAATTTAAGTTTCTGTCAATTCCATGAATTCGTGATTTTCATCTAGCCCTAGATATCAGATATCACTCTAGCAAGGCTACGAATGACCAACTTAACACTTTAACGATGAGAGTGTATTGAAAGCAACTAGGAAACCGATGCAGCTCGTCGTTAAAGTGTTAAACCTCTCTTCTGCTTATACTCAGCACAGCATTGAGGCCACTGTTATTTTTATGCACCCTATAAATCTCAGCAATTCAAATTATTTACTTTATAAAAGCTCAACAACTCAAAGATCAACTCAAAGAACACTCCATGACTCCAATGTACTGACTTGGGTCTATAAAGTCTGACAAATTAAATGCCAATTACTGGTAATCAAAATTAAATAAAGCAGACATACCTTTAAATGAGAAAGCATACATTTACTACTGTTATAAAATACCAGTGAACACTTAGGTGGGTGCACAATTATACAACTACTTATATATATATCACATAATAAATCAGTATTTTGTATACGTTAAATGGTATAACAGAAGGTGCACAACTGTAAAATGTTTCTATGTGTACACAATTACACATGTACTCCATCCATCCAGCTAGTCTCACACAATCATTCACTGACCATTTGACATGACAACATACATAGTGTTAGATCCACTCCGAGGCATTGATGACGGATTTTGCTGACCAGAATCTAATTCGTTTCTTCTCACTCTTGAATTTGCTTCACTAGCCGTATTCCTTCTATCTTGTTCCTGCATAACCATTGGCCTTGGTATGGTAAAGCCAGCTGACGAGGGCATTTCCGGCATGGCCACTTCCTGCCTGTGATTATGACCCTGGCTCTGAGGTGAAGTCAAGTAAACCTGAGCGGAATAATCATGCCTCTGAGGTTGGTGGTTATCTACGCTCATTCCATACTTCGCGTTGTACGAGCCTGGACAAGCAAGCTCTGGCAGGTTGCAATCAGAATTTGATTGTGAAACATCACACTCTTGAATCCCTTCCACAAATGAGTAAATATCTTCCAAAGTTACAGTTTCTCTAACCAAATAAGCTAAATGGCCAAACTGTCTGGCAATGTTAACATTCTCCTCGTCATCATCCAGTAATAATATTTCGTGTGGATGAATAACAGCTCTACGAAGATTATACAGATCGGTTGTCACTTGTGCAATGTGTTGCTGTTTGCCCAGACTCTGAGATGACGGCTGGTTCTTTTTCGGTAGCCAGTCTTTACAACTTGTACGAATCAGAATCCGTGAAGTGTCGCTAAAAAATATGTCAAACATCCAAATATAATAAAACATTTGACTTGTCCACATTGCATTTCTGTTACTGAAACACAGTTGCAGTAATAAAAAATGCTCATTATTATTATTAAGGTTCAACTCGTGGTGTAATGTGAAAATTGCTGCTTTGGGGAAAGCATGCGACTTGCAAGTAGCCAAAGTAGTGACAATGTTCTCACAAGATAAAAGGATAATGGATGCCAGCACTAGCAGCATGAGAAGACCTATATTACAGATCTGAGCAACTGGAATGGCTACTCTTCTCTGTTGATGTAACATGTTATCAAGTGCTCTGAGAAATTAGGTATGGTAATGAAACTCCATCCAGCCAAAATCGATTTTTAAGCAGAAACGAAACACTCGTACATAATGTCCTCTATGTAACTATCAAAGACACTTCCACCAACCTTAATATTTTTAAAGTCCTTTAAGAATGAAAAATTCACCTGCTGGTGAATGATGCTCAGAAAGTTGGATCCATAGTATCTCTAATCCATGATTACACATATCAGTCTTGTAACCAAGACCACAGAGCTTGAAACCAAGAGAACCACGACCAAGACCACAGGGTTTGAGACCAAGACCTAACCTAACCTAAGTCTCACAATCAAGACCACTACTCAATACCAAAACCGATTTTAAAAAAACAGTTAAAAATGCATCTATTACGTAACCACGAGCACTAACATTTACGCTGACAGTAGACTGTTTTGTGAAGCGTCCTAGAAATAGCTTGCTACCAACGACACTATATGAATGGTCGTAATTACAATTACAAGACCACAAGCATAACAAAATTCACAGCAATATGGTATTTTTAATTTATACCACAGTAATAAAAAGCTAATGAATCTGACACAAAAAAGACAGTGATTGATATCATTGTTATTAGTTTTATTTAATTTCTTCTGCAGATTTCTACCGTTTTCTGTATTTTATTGCAAAGAGTGGAGAAGGATTAAATTTGACAGTCTAGACCAATGTTACAACCCTTTTAAGAGTGTTGGGGTTCCCTTCTCTTTATCTTATATCATTTGGTAAATGACTGAAGACATGATTCCAGCCACCCACGCCTTTGGGGTGACTTCAAACATGCTCATGATATAGGTATCTAATTCATAATAATAATAATAACAATAATAATAATACATCATTTCTTTTCCAGCGCCCGTCTATTTGTGTCCAACACTAGAATGTGGTCGCATTCATTTAAAAGCACCTTCTTACAAACTCCGAACACAAGGCCTAACCCTCCAGACAAATTTCCTGCCCCTTATAGCAATTCTTCCTAAATTCCGAGGGATCCTTGATACCTCGGGTAAAATGATGATGATGACTATGAGGAGGAGTTGGAGGATGAAGAAGCAGGATGAAGATGTGGAAGCAAAGACGAAGATGAAAAAGAATATTAATTATAATAAATGATGAATTTTACTGCATTGAAAAACAGCTCATGTTCCTACTGCAATAATATTTTAACCAGACAGCTAAAGTGGCTCTGTCGCTAAATACTAAACATACGAAAGGATCATTTCAGGACAAAAATATATTACAACCAACCTGTTAGGCAGAACATATTTCAGGAGCTCTTCTATCGTTCCGTACTGCAGCGAGTAGGTAACTACACTGAGATGAAGAGGTCTGTCCGTTGGCTCCTGAAGGGAAGCTTCTAACAGAGCCCTAAAGCAGGGCCTGACATGCTGGGCTAATTGGTTGGTGGGGCCCCGCCAGGCCCCACCCGTGTGAAAGTCGATGATAGTAAGATCAAAGTCCAAAGCCAGTAGTTTCACGCCTTTACGTATTAGACTGTGAACAATAGCCTTGGCTAATTGCTCGTCTCCGCGACCACCCGTGTTTCTTTCCATTTTTATTTTTATTCGTAATAAATACTATTCAGCAAAGTCAGAAACCGAACTAAACTGCGAAGTAATGATTTAGTGCGCCATCTTCCTTTTCATTAGTCCATGTCCAGGTTGTATCGGAGTATGCTCGGAGAAAAATACTTCGAGCATACTCGGTATTGTATTGTATTGGAACACTTGTTGTAGCGCCTCTAGCAGATTTCCCATTCAGAGGCGCTCCCGACTACTGCTGTAGTCGGAGTTTCACGCCGAAGCGCATGAGCAATTGCGAGTGAAGGACTTGCCCAGGGTCCCTACGCGACGGCTTTGAGGTGGATTCGAACCCGCAACCCTCCAGCTGCAAGGCACCGAACATACCCCTACACCACCGCGCCCCCAGTATATTGTGTTGTGTTGTGTGTTGTATTGTACTCCACGTTTATAATGCGACCGAGCCACCCGCAGTAAAGAGAAGGTAGTGTGTGTGCCAAAGATTTTAACAGGAAGGTGTGCACTGTGTGGATGTTTATTATTATCTATGGTGTGGACCACAGCAGGCCCATTTGTAACGACGTAATAAGGGATGAGCCGATTGGCATTTTTTTACCGATTTCCGATAGTTGGCCTGCTATTTTCGCCGATTCCGATAGTTAATAAAACAGAAATTAAAACAAAATCTTGTATATTATCATTTGAAACCGCATGACATAAGAAAAGGCCCCACTGTAAGCCATTTTGTTGACGCGTCGAGTAACAATTTTATTATTTACACGGACATTCAACTATAATTAAAGATTACAGATTACTGCAGGAGCTCGCCAAAACAGGTTAATATTTCTGTATTAATGAAAAAAGTAATTGCTTTTGGTCAAAAATATTACTGTTTGGTATTTGGATCGGTAGTCCTGGGATCGCCGATTCCGATTAATACCGATTAGTGCAAAATCCGGCCGGAGTCGATTTCCGAACGGATAATCGGCTCATCCCTAGACGTAATGCAGATTGCCACAAATTATCCGCGCTACAGAAAAGCAACGCTAGGAAGATCAGCTCATTCACTAAGGCTTATAGTCAAAGAAAGGATTGTAGGGGTCATAATTATTCTTCCTTACCTCGAGCAGTCGGGCCTTCTACCGCCCAGACAACCTGGCTTTAGAGCTCACCACTCAATTGAAACTGTTCCTTTCTCTTCTCTGTGAAATCTATTATGCTTTGGATAAATCCCATGTTACTCTCTTAGCACTTTTTGATGCATCTTCAGCATTCGACATGGTAGACCATGATATTTTGTTACATTGCCTTGAAATTTCCTTTGGTCTTAGTGGCCTTCCTCTTCTTTGGCTTTGCTCTTACCTTAGTGATCGTACCCAAATGGTTATTCTAGGTGACTCTCGTACCTAAATGGGTAGGCCTACCTGCTAAATTTGGAGTCCCTCAAGGATCCGTGCTTGGGCCACTTCTTTATATCATGTTTACAGCTGATATTCCTCTTCTCTTTGCTAAACACTTGGCCTCTGGTTACTTCTATGCTAATGATCTCCAGGCATAGGCGTAGCTACATGGAGGCACGAGGAGGCAATTGCCTCCTCTTGCTTTTTTTATATAATGGAACTTCTATTGATCAATGACCCCAATAACCAGAATTTTGCCAATGGTCTGTGAAGTTGCCTCCTCTTGAATTTAAGTCTGGCTACGCTCCTGTGTCCAGGCCTTCGTTTGTGGCTCCTCTTCCCACCAGCTTGCTCTTTCCCAATCTATTGAATCGCTTTCTGCCGATCTCAGTTGGATATTCTCAAATCGTCTCTCGATCAACTCTTCCAAGACTAAAGTAAGATATATCCAGTATAAGGCAATAGCCATTAGCCAATTGTTCTGCCATATTATGGTTTTTTAAATGTCAACAACTGAAGGAGCCAAAAGGAAATGTGACCAAAGTGCCCCAAAAAGTCCAACATAAGCATGTCAGCACAAATAGGCACATTCGAATAGACACTAAATTCTAACTTTAGGGCTAACATAGTTAGACCATAATTTACCATATTCTTATAGCAACACTAATACTCGCAAATGCAGTCTCTATTACTGTAAGACCTTAACTGAAATGTAAATAATACTCCAGTACTGGAACCCAAAATGCCTTGACAACAAATTCACAAACCAACATTAATCCTGACAGGCTTAACAAGCTACAACACAAAACCACACAGTAACTGCAAGTTAGCTACAATAAGAACAACTGCTTGAAACTGAAAGTTACACACTGTACACATTATGAAAACAAAAACATATAATGAAGCGTGCAGCATACGAAAAACAAGAATCAAGCTTCATATTACTGAAATTTCGTCTTGAATAGAATACATTTGAAGAAACAGTTTCTAACAACATGGATGCTTTCTAGGCCAAATACTCCCAAATGAAAAGACCAACAAAGCACAAGCATTCTCATTAGACCAGAAACTAAAATCATCATATGTTTCAAACTGAAAGAAATGTCACTTTCATTCTTAGACACAAATTTAAACAATGTAAACTATTTAGTTTTCATGTTACACTCAAAATGCAAAAATCTATAGTTCATGATAAAAACTGTTTTCCATTCACAAAGTCATACTCGAGGAACGCAATGGGCAAATGATCTAATCGGCAATCTCATGAGAAATATGGTGGTTTTCTGGCTTGGATTCCATATTCCTCAAGTGCAGGTGTAAGATCCTCCAACGTCAAGACCATCTTCTTATCCTGTCATGAAAAGAAATGATGATCACATTACGCATTGGTGCTTGAAGAATATCCTCAAAAAGTGGACGTACAATGAATCATGTAAGTAAAAGTGAAAACCTAAAGTACAGTGGAAATCCATTTAATTCATTCATTCATTTGGGAATTTATATAGCGCCCCTTCAAGGAACCTACTCAGAGACACTCCTGACTCCAGTGCACCCAAAAAGAACAGTTTTAAGTTTGGAAAGGAAGATTTCACAGAGTCCCAGGTGCAGCTCTAAAGTGACCACTGGGCCTACCATCTAAAAGGGTCGATTCTGCATAGTTGGAGTGTGAGCAAATGGAACCAGAACCCCTTTTCTGCAGAGCCTAGGGATCCCCTAGGCTCTGCAGAAAAGGGGTTCTGGTCCTTGGATACCCGAGGTTGGACAGCAAAGCTCTCAGAGGTAGATTGGGGTGTGGCCCTGGTGACATCACCATACCAGGGCAGCTACCCTGTACTCAATGTCCTGGCAGATAGGGAGCCAGTTGAGGACCTCCAGCTTATAGCTGGAGATGTGACCCAATTATGCACAGGCAGTACATATCCAGAGCAGCAAATTATGGAATTTGTGCCCTTACCTCCTACTGCCAGGCTACTTAACATCGGCAGGCGCTTATCTGCCATTTCAGTGAAGGTGACAACAGCTGTGCACCCACATGATTGTTGGCAGTTCAATCCATGCACTTTCGTGCTTTGGAATAATGTCTGGAAATGGTAAACATTAGTGGCCAGAAACATAAATTGCCAGGCATTATATCATAATCACTTGCCCATAACTAAAAAACAGTGTGGTCTTTCAAAGTAATTGGACAAATCTGATAGTAGGTTACACTACTTCTTGTTTGGTGTTACCATTGTTTGGTGAAATAAATATTGATATATTAATAGCACTCCTGTGCATCATACCTTGGCTTGCTTCTTTGTGTTCTGGCCAGAGGCTTTAACTTTAGAGTATTGCAGTGCATCATATGCGATGTCCGAGATGAACTTTTGTGCAACCAGTGAAATCAACCGCACCCTTTAATAAAAATAGCCAGTCTATCATCAAGTGTGTAACAAGGTAAACTGCAGGGTAAAATACTAGTGCAGGGTAAACTGTTCTTGACAAGCTTTTACTTCTTTAGCAAAAAGATATTTTCAAAATTAATAATCTAAGCTTCTATAAGAACTGGTGTTAAAGACAGACACTAACTACCCTTTGGATACTGAAACAGACTGTCATACTTGAACATCATGGCATTTTATATGTTATGAAATTTTTCACAGACCACCAATTATATCACATAAAAGAAACAAGACTTTTTCATCATAACAGCACATTTACACAATCAGTTTAGTCTACTCTGTGCTAATTATAGACAAGTTTTAAAACTCACATTCTTGGGTCTTGTGACTCAAATCCAGCAGAATTCATGTAGAAAGATGTAACTACGTCTGGAATCTGAAACACAAAGAACAAGTCAGCACTTGCAAGTTCATTTGTAATTGTAACACCAACAAATTACCGTACCTCTCTCTTGCAGCATGAGGTGAACATATTGTTTGCAAGTAGGGCGATTGCAAGCAGATGTTTCTTACAGGATAAGTACTTGATAAATTTTGACACAATCTAGTATCACCATATTGTTGATAATTAATTAAGTGGCTGAAACTGAAAGGTTGCCATCATTAGAGATTAGCGCTTAGTCCCTTACCGTTGGAGCGCAGTCTTCCAGTTGCAAGATGAAGTCGGCCAGTGGTTCTGCCGCTGTTGTTCCAAGTAACTCTAGAGGCATCTGTGGAACAGCAAAATTTGGTTCATCTCTTGGCCCTGCTGCATCTGAAGACATGCTTCCGTTTGGCAAAGCTGCCGCTTGACTGTCCGCCATGGAAGGCACTAAAGCAAGAAATCAACAATGTCTGATTCAAAGTGACTAAATGTTTAGCAATGTGTAGTAATTTTTTGAATGAGGCTGATTTCTCGTTACCGCTTCAACGATTATTTTGTCTGCTTGCCTGATTTACTAGTTTTTCAATGGTTGGAGTTTACATGTGCAGTGCACAGTGATTATAACCAGGGTAGATTCAGAATTTTTAAAACCTTAAAACACATCTGTTTAAGATTTACTATGATTGATTTTTCTGTTACGCGCCTTTGTGCAAGATTCCAATTTTGTTTAGGCGCGCTTATAAATAACAATATAGTTCTTAGAAGTTCTTAGATAATATTATTATTATTATTATTATTATTATATACAGTAACTGCCGGTCCCCATACTGCAAGTTTGTCGAATAATCATGTATCCGAAGTTAGACCACACACAATATAACACCGTGCAGAGGCAAGAAATAACTGCTCATAAGCCCCTAAAGCGAAACCAATCAACGCGTGTACTTACCGAAATTCATAGAATTTGCCATTTAAAATTAGAGATAATATGGAACTTTTGTATTTTTTGAATTAACAGTACACACAAATTTAGAACCGGAAGCTTGAAACCCTGTTTGAATACATAAACTATATATTGCGAAAGGAAGTCGCAACTGCGCAGCAGTTCTTAATCTCGAAATTTCCTCAGCGCCAAGGCTACCAAGTGTCGGGAACTAGTACTACACGAGGAGCAACCTAATAATTATAATCAGACCAGTCTGGTGACACTGGTCCACAGGATCCGACAGCAAAATCGTTCCAATAATTATTGGCTAAATATTTGTTTATGAAATAATGCTCAAGTCAACTGCAGTCAACCTGACCTTTTGGTCTATCAATTCTGTTTTAGTTAGGCACCTATAATAAGCTGGAGATTACGATTATTATTTAGGTACACCATAAATTGTCAATTTTCAATGTAGAAACTTCGAGATTACGATTATTATTTAGGTACAACACTATAACTTGTCGATTTACAACTCCACTAGTAGCCTACCGGTACATGTGGTGGTGCCAATCCCAAGCCTGGAGAAAGGAGGTGCGATGCTTATCATCTTTGTTATGATACAGTGTCGTTAAATAATAACTAATCAGAAAACTGTGATTTCTCCTGAAAGTCTCTTCAATAACAATGCTGTTGTCAGATATCTGATTCTCTAAAATACCATAATTGATCGATATTTGATGCTAAAGTTTGATGCTAAAGTCACGATTGATGCTAAACACCTGTAGCATAACATTATAGGCAGGTCTGTAGCGCCAATGTGATGATCCGGTTTTCATATTAGTGTTGAGCTACCATTGTTGGGTGAAATAAAAGATTGATATACAATGGGGGAATGTTATGGAACCAGCATATTCTTGGTTTCCCATAGTGTGCCATCATCTCGCATGAACCTTATCTCTATGCACTTGAAGCACACACTACATTAATTTCTGGTAATTTTTCTAGTTGATCATTCCTAGTTTAAGTCGGCATTTATCGGTTTTCTGATCTACAAGTTGTTTGTGATAAGCATTTAGAAGAGATCTACAGTGTGTGTGTATATATATACATATACACCAGTGAAATGTATACACGAGTGCTGTAGCAGTCGAGTCCGGCTAAGGACTCGAGTCCGACTCGAGACAGATTTTTTTTGGACTCGGACTTGGACTCGGCTTGTCATGACTTGGACTCGAAGGCCCTGGACTCAAATTTGACTCGCTGAATCGGTTTCCTAGTCACAATTTAATAATAATTAATAAAAGTAATAATAGGCCTAATAATAATAATAATAAAGTGTGCTGTTATTTTTCTACGCCATTAAATTGCATGTTTCAGTGTATTTTAGGTTGAAGGACTCGGACTCGATCTTTTGTGACTCGGACTTGAGCAACTCTGGACTCGACTCGGCTTAGGTGGACTCGGACTTTGACTCGGCTTAGGTGGACTCGACTACATCACTGGTGTACTAAGCACCAAGCAACTGGATTTAAACAAGCTAAAATGTGACTTTACACTTGGTAAATAATTGTTATAAACAACTCTAAGCAATCACACAATAAACATAACCAATGCACTGTATAGAATATCAATCATTTTATTTAAACTTGAATATATACAATTATGCTCTAAAAACAGTAACAATCATAGAAAGGTAAATCCTACATTTACTAAAAAGTAGATATAAAATACTTCTACAAAAGGTAGAAATTCTGTCTGTGCTAATATATGTACCAACAGATCTCAAAGAACATTTCTTCTTATTCAACTTGCGCAGACATAATTATGTAAAAGCTAAAAATATCTGGCAATATGAGCTAAAGATACTTCACTTAGCACATATTAGAGTCGCAATCCATTGGAGAAGCATGGTCCATATTTTTTTAAATGTTCCATGTTTTTATTGTGTACTGAGGCACTGCATTTGAACTCATCCTACGCTACAAATAGTGAATTATTGAATAATAATACATTGTAATAATACTATCCAAGGTGTAATGCACCCACACGCTATGAAAATCAGTCTGCAGACTATATACTTATTCATATAGCTCATGGCTGTACACATTACCAATTACATTTGTAGCTGCACAGTTAATGCTGATGGCTTTCGCCGAATATTTTGAAGCAGGAGCCCTGCCTGCAAGGTTCAACGTGTGTCTTTTAAAACTTGATTTGCCTGACTCTCTGGACTTCATCACAGTTTCAGTGATGCGTTCACAATTCTGCTAATGGGAGATGAGGTGTGAGGCAGCATTCAAGCAGCTGCCATTCCTGATGTATTTCAATAATTATAATAATAACTAGATGTTTGCCCGTCCTAAGACGGTTGAGTTTAGGGTGTGCCGAGTGCAAAGTTCCGAGCACATGTTTACACTCACAGCCAGTAATTCACGAGACTGATGTTAGAACGTGTTGAGTCAATGCATAAGGTGCTGTGTTCAATGCTGCACTGCGAAAAACATAACTAGAACGCACCACATCCAAATTTTCATATAGCTGTTGGCTTCTTTTAAGTGTTTCAAAGAGCCTCAATGGGGCAACACTGGTGTCATGGTTTGCAGGGCAGTTTGTGACAACAGTAGTCCACACATACCTCTCATCCTGCATTCACATGAAATAGGTCATGGCCAGAGATGTGGTGAAAATACTGTAGGTTGCAGTCCATAAACACACCAAACATCTGGTCTTCGTTTTCCATACAACTTTGCCCCAGATGCATTTTAAATCCAGAGACTACTGAACACCAGAGCCTGTAATTTAATTTTAAACATCATCCACAGCCTTGCTGCCATCTGGAGATTGCCCATGATGTATCTCTTCACATGTTTCAATGCTTATCTCTACATTCGGTACTTCAATACCACTGCGTTCTGGGTCACATTGGCAGACAATCTTGGGGATGAAGAAGCACATTTCTAGATATGTCATATGCTCCTATTGTAAGTTTTTAATTTCTAAACATGGATCATTTCTATCTCAGATCAAAACCTAAATCTCATAATTTCTCAGTTACATGTGCACCTTTTCACCAAAATAATAGAAATACTAATGTTGCTGCAGCTATTACTGCAACTACTATTACTAATAAAAAATAACAAAAGGCCGAGTGTCTATAGAAAGATCTGCATCATCAAGGTCAAAAGAACACATGCTCAAACTCAATGAACTTATTAAATGACCTCATAATGAATCCAGTCTTAGCCTAGATGTCAAACGGTCAAGTCTTTCCAAATAAGCAATGGCCTTCATTACATGCAAAATGACATTTACATTGAAGCCAATGCCATGGTTTCCTTAGAGAATGAAAAGTTACAAATAAAGATTCTGTTATGCTGCATTATGTTCCATGCACATGCAATTCATAACATAATTACGTGTAACACAAAACACAAAGACAGTGATTCCCAACCTTTTCCAGAGCAAGGCACCCTTACTCGAGTAATACAGTCAATGGCACCTGACCTTAATTTCACTAATCCACTTTATTTTATTTTAATGACAAGCAACATTTCTTGTATTCAACTGCAGTGTTGCAGCTATTTCTACACTTCTTTTAGATTAAAAATAATAGTTATAAGTTTACATCAGTACTGATAATCAGTAGTTTTTCACATTTTTTAAACCATTCTGCCATCCTGCTAGCTACAGCACCCCTAAAGCAGGTTCACGGCACCGTTGCGTGCCGCAGCACCGAGGTTGGGAAACACTGCTCCAACACATTACAAGACGCACAAGGATGAACAAGCTAAGGCCATAACATAAGGTCCATTTAGTTTGAGTTCTCATGAAGTTAGTAGCCCTCAACAATGTAAACCTGACCAGGCAGCTAGAGCACAGACAAAAGAAATCAAATCACAACTAAGCAACTGGACTAATTTTACACATGATTCAAATCTGGAATACAGTACCAAAGACAAAATAAATGTTACCGGTACAACAAAACTATCAAGCAAAATGCATTGTAACATGGCCTTACAGTAAACCACTTGTCATTCTACAGTAACAGGAACACATTCAGCGCCATCTAACATGGTACATTTAATAGACTGAAATATCTCTGGCAAATAGCACTATAAAAATCAACTGCTAACATTCCTACATAAGTGCTGAGGTTCTTCCAGAAGTGAGTATGTAAAGCAGTGAACCACTTTAATAACAGGAATAATGCAATCATAAGAAATGTATGCATCTGCAGCATTACTCTTATTTATTATATCGCATGCACAAGGTCAGTAATCTGAATCCACGGCATGAAGCAATTGTGCAAGACAGACTTGCTCAAAGTTCCTACATAGAGAGGCGTGAACCCTTGCTCTCTGTATTACAAGCCGAGTGCTCTAACCACTTCTATAGCACGATTACCATAATACACAAGAAATCATCAACAGTCATTTCAAAGCAAAACTGCAACCAGTAATTGTATATATAGTAGAACAGAAATGTCATGAAGTGGCAGTGAACTTTTCTGTTGTGCTAAAGATTAATTTCCTTTCGGTAGGTGGCGCTGCTAAAATCCTATACGTTATGAAGGTCGTGATAAACTGGATTCATTTCATTTCAGTAGGTCGCGCTGCAACAGCACTATATGCGTTAAGAACACGGCCGCCCATCGATGTCAAATTTCCGTGTAACGAAAGATGGGCTGCGCGATTGTCCATTGCCGTGCAGTCCACACCCGTGGGCCATATGTCCACAGACCACATGCCCATGGCATGATTTCTTAAATTCGTTTCAACCATCTTAGGATGGGCAAACATCTAGTTATTAAATAATTCAGTAACACCATGCCGAGATCCAAGAAGCAAGCAAGTTGAAAAAGGCAGGGTTTCAGTTTCGACCCAAATGTAACAACGAACTGAGAGAGTGAAAAATTGTTGCATTGGTGAACACCATTCTTGGAAATATTTCCAAAAAAGCCTGGAATCCTATTTCAACGTATAGCAAGTGTTCCTGTGATCGAGGGTAACATACGATTCAAAGGTGATAATTGACTGATTTAAATAATTTAAGCACTGATCGTCAGAACCCAGCATGTTACACTTGTTACAGCACTAAAGATATGATCTCATTATTACATGCAACTTCCCTAATCTACTTCTTGTCTAACAAAATGTTAACTCATGCTAGATACAAGAAAAATTCAGTTGAACATTTACAGACAAGTACATTTACTTGACATTGGGTGTCAAACTCATTGTTAGGCTGTCCATTTGCTAGTTCCTTGGCAAAACTCATTAAAGACACTGCCACAGAAATACAACTCATGAATTTAAACTATTCAAGTTACAATTCAATATAAAACTAGTCAGTTCATACAAGACAATAAACACTGCTGAAACCATAACATAATGGCACGATACAATATAACATCAGCTGTTTGGCCCCAACATGCTGGAAAAAAATTTATTGGCAATTGGCACTCTTTGCATTAAACTGATATAAAATACAAACAATCATTCAAGAATATATGTTACAAATGGATAAATAGTAACTGATATGCGATAAGCATTCTTTACAATACCTGAAATTCTATAGGACAATGACATTACAATGATTACACCAATAAAGGCATATCAGGTTTAATTAAACAACTTCACATTAAATGACAGCAGTGAGAAGTGTTAAACCAAACATGGCATTTAGTATTGCCTTGTGGCATTTTCATCCACTGAGGCAAACAGAATTGGCAAGCAGGTTAAGGTAATATAAGGTAATTGTTCACTCACAGCAGCTTAAGAGCACTCCTCTATCAGAATAAGCTTTTACCCAGTCCAGTGTTGAGATTACTGACTGCAAAATGTTTTTTGTGTAGAGTAAAAGATGAAATTCAAAATCTGTCAACAAATATGCGGCCCTGAATGTCAAAGGATTTTTCAGCTGAATCACAAAAAACAACAGTCTTTCTTATCGAGCAACACAGCTCAACAATAAATTGTTCATTTCATACGACACACCTGGACTTGAAGCCCGGTGATACAAAAAACGAAGATATACCTTTAATACCATTTACCGGTACTCAAACAAAGCAATAAAACTACTGATATAAACTGTGATTTTCAATTCGACAACACTATTTATTATTATATGGCATGTTTACCCAAGTTCAAACATTGTCTCAGAAAGTCATTGAAAACTAGAAGGCCACTGAGGCTCATCCTCCACTGTGCAAAAATGCTACAAACACTGCTTACCCAGTAATGTTATGTCATCATCATTAGCTAAACAGATAGATGTCTATTGTATGAACGCTTTACAGTACTGATTTAAAAATACTTTAACCAACAACATTCAAAGAAGAAAACAAATATCTTAATGCTTCTTACTATCCATAATTCATTGTCTTCTTTCCAGTAACATTTGTAACTTGATAAACATCCTCAAACACAGACATGAATCTGCACTTAGCACACGCTACAAATTCTGTGGGAAATAGTTTACATATCTGTGCATACCATGGTATTAAATATCCCATTAAAGGATATCTCATAGGCAAATGTTATGTGTCTATAACTGCATTTACACTGGATGCTCTCTACCAGTTCAAACAAGTGTCTATGTTGGGCACGTTCAATACAGATTTTTAGACAGCAACTTGTATTGGCACATCATAACGGACATTTAAAAAAAGCGTTTTTAAACGTTCTTATAGTGTTCTAAAGCATATATAAAAAAGACATCAACAGCAAGTAAGTAATAAATCAACTGATGATGAAAACAACACTGAGAAGATGGCCATTAAATTTTAATTGTAAATTTATATATCACCACTTCAAGAGAAACTCGTCAGAGGTGCTCTCTATCTAACAACACAAAACCATGATCAAACTTAATGGGTTTCAAGCACTTAGAGAAAAGGGGCAAAGAAAGGCCACGCTCAAGTACAGGCTGCAAGACAGCTTTGCCAGAAAGATGGGTTGACGACAATGTAATGGTTAGGCTGGGCCACAGAAGTTTGTTTCTATGGACAACCAATTCACAATGTGCAACAGGGCAAAGAAATCTGTGGGATGTAAGAGACCAAAGCACAACCTGCAAAACAATACTGACAATAAGCATTAAGTCCTTAAACTCAGTGGGTTTTCTTCATATAGGTAACCAGCGCTGTTCTTCCCACATGAAAATGGATATTTCAAACAACAAATAATCCACAACATCTGCCAAAACTGATGTAAAACTCACAAACACAGAGGTCCACATTCACAAACTGAAGTGCACATCCAAATCCAAAAATATTCAAATTGAGACACTCAGAACATTGTAACAAAGAAATTGGAACAGAGGCATACAGATGAGATATCAGAATCACTTGATCAGCGTGAACAGCGAACATTGATAGCCCAACTAGACTATATAAATTCTAGACATTAATGAATGAATGAACATCATTTGACATGAGCAGTGCACTTGAGAAACTCATAAAGGCTCTACAGAGATGATTAAACATTACACGTACCAGCAGCATATAAAGTTTTCAAGCACCAAACCTAAAAGTTGATCATAGCTTGTTTCTGGAAACGTATTTACCCAACAGAAACCTGAACAAAAACTCAACTCAAAAGCTTGTACCAATCAATTGTCACCAAGAATGTGAAGCTGCTATGTGAAATATATAGTTGGCAAAATGTAAATGAACAAATCATGTTCAGTAGGAATTACATAAAACTGATCCCTTGTTAGAATGTGTTCCCAAGCCAGACGTGGCCAAACATTTTTTACAAAATAGCACCAGTTCAGTTGAAAACAAATTCCTGTTTCTTAAAGACAAAGCTACAAAAAGCTGTAAAAAAATTATTCTGCACATGGAAAGCATTT
The DNA here is from genome assembly GCA_020284085.1 of Aporrectodea caliginosa. NCBI lineage: Eukaryota > Metazoa > Annelida > Clitellata > Crassiclitellata > Lumbricidae > Aporrectodea > Aporrectodea caliginosa. Next base: position 548,807 of record JACEVL010000159.1, read on the forward strand.
CAAGGTTTGCAGTAAACTGCAAGAAGCATCATGCTGTTTACTGAACAGCTTAACTCAAGTTTGTGAAAACTGCAGACATTCAAAACATTAAGAAGCCAAGCCAATTTCATGCTCTAACACTTTTCAGACATCTATCACAAAATATTTAACATAATTGATTTTCAAGAGAAAATGAACGAACTTACAAGACAACAAAATATAATTCAAAACGAAACAATGACTTCTACACTGCAAAATTCTACACGAATACAAAGTTGAAAACCTTACAAAATACATCTGCAAAAGTAAACTCTGAACTTTAATTGAAAATAAAAACTGTCATTGAATGTGCAAAATTAAACAAGAAGTTTTCTTCATGATAGTTGCACAGTTGTCATCTTCAAACTTGCATTAGATCTGAAAGTTTTCTGATAAGTGAATGGTCATCAAGTCCTACATATCATTACTGCATTCTGCAAAAAAGCTGGCGCTATGCAATAATAAATCGGCACATTTTGGACACACTAAATTCACACAGCATGATATTCCAGCAAACACAGAACCTGAAATTAAGTCTTTACACCAAGAAAAAACTCATCTAAAGACATTAGCACAGCTGTGAAATGTGTAACACGTTAGATCGTAATATCATGCTTCCTCAAGTCTTCACCGAATGTCTTCAGTTTAAATACACTTGCCTAACACGTTGCTCACTGAAAACAGCTCTTCTGTACGCAAGAAACTTTCAAAGGAACAAAACATGGAAAAAATGAGCTACCGAGCCGACGTAGTGCACGAGTCCGAATATTCACTGTCTGGCATCAGAAAGAACTCCTCGAGTCTCCACTTAAGTGTTTCGAATGTTGGTCGCTCTGCTTCATCCCGATGCCAGCATTCCAGCATGAGTTCATACAGCGCTTGAGGGCAGCCATGAGGACACGGCATTCGATAGCCATGCTCAACCTGATGAAGAACTTCAGCATTGGTCATACCTGTCACAGCAAAACAATAATTGTCATATTGTTTCAAGATACTGAAATATCTTAGACATTAAAAATGAACATATTATGCAAATTTAGAATTTTTTAAACTAACAACCACAAATAGTTATTTTCCCCTTCTGTGTTGGCAAGACTGAGAGCATAAAAAACCTGCATGCAAAACATCCAGGACCAATCACTAATTAACTACCACGAATAGCACATTGATTGATTTTGCAATTAAAAATGTTAAGCCATTTAAAATTTTAAAAGTGAGCCATCGTGTGAAGTCTATCCATCTGCAATACGCAGTCCGTGCTGCAATTGTCATCACCAGTGAGCTGAGGAGCCGTTAAACCTGTTTGTAGACAAACACGGACAATGTGGGTCAAATTCAGCATCACACCATAGGTGATTGAAATAATAACTAGCAAGAAGACTCATCAAAGAGGTAGAATTCAGCCCTGAGTGGATGCTAGATACAGCTGTGCTGACATAGGCTCAAGTAGACTTCTCTTGACTAGCTGAATATGAAAGTATTGTGTGTTCCCAAAATTCTTGAATCTTGATGTTAGGCCACAGTAGCGCTGCTGTAGTTGAATAGTGCTAAATCACTTAGTCTAAAGTTTCAAATATTAGAATTTAATGAACATATATTTTAAAGTCTTCATAAACTTTATAGATGTTTAAAACCTAAACTATGGCTGAAGAATTAACAATAACTTGTTTATTTTAATCTAACATAGATGATTCATTTTGTAAATGATCAACTAAAATTTGTAATAAATTTGTGATTTGTCATTATAGTTTATTGAAGGCCAGTACTCATAATGCATTAAGATCAAAAGACACATGTGTATACAAAACCCCAGCAGGCAAATGGACAAACAGTCCGATTCATAGGATGTAGTATCACTGCACCCTGTGACTGACAGTTTCAGACACTTCAGTAAAATGCAACATGCTACCAAGCAACCACAATGTTCTGCAACCTGAATAAGGCACTCTTCCGTAGGTGACGATTTCGCTTATGAGGATGCCAAATGACCAGACGTCCGATTTGATGGTGAATCGGTTGTAATTAGCCGCTTCCGGAGCTGTCCACTTGATTGGAAACCTGGCGCCCACTCTCGCTTCGTACTCATCCTCCTGGAGACAAAACAGAATTTCATGTACATAGGATATGCTGGTGGTTAGTGGAACTTCCCTAGATGCTCCCTGACAAGGCCAGATTCATACAAACAGGGATACAATGTAACAGAAGAAGCTGAATGGTTGGTTTGGCTCCAGTATACATCAGAGAGCTTTGTAGTCCCATCATAGGCAAGTCAGGTCAACAAATGCTGCACTCTGCAGCACTTGCAACCTGTTGGTTCTGCATTCCCATACAGTGATTTGGACTCATCATGATTTGCTGTGCATCTGAACTGTCCTTCTGGTACAGTCTTTCTTCTACTCTTCCATTCAAAATTAGTACTCTACCATCTGGAAAGAGCAGAGGAAACATTTTTTAGCTAAACTTATGATGCAGTTGTTTAGATCTGTCACAATGCTTTTGTGAGGCTTGCAAAAGGTGCTATATAAATCTTCAGACACATACACCAAGGAGCGGATATAGGACAGTCTTACTGAAAAGAGTAGTCTTACTGAGAGACGCTATATAAATATCCGGAATGAATGAATGAATGAATGAAAAAAATGAATGCCCATGTCTAGCAGTCTTAACCCATGATCATCATCATTGTCCACTCATAGAAAAGAATGTGGCCAATGCAATGGTAGACCAGTGAAACTACATGAAGTACAGAGGCAACTGAGCAATATGCCATAATGGAAATAATAAAAATAATAAGATGATTTATATAGGAAAGTAAATGTTGAAAGATGGACTTAGTGTCTTGGTGTCATCCATTTAAAGTTAGTAGTACAATCATCACATAACCTTCTCTAAAGGCCACTCCATATAACCTACATTTGCCTCTCTAGTATATGCAAGAAATGTCCTTTCTGAGCATATATCTTAAACATACCTTGATCAGTCTGGCAAGACCAAAATCGGCAATTTTTACATTGTTTGCTTCTCCAACTAGAATGTTGCGTGCAGCTAAGTCTCGGTGAATGTAGTTTTGTGACTCAAGATATGCCATACCAGAGGCAATCTGGGAGGCAATGTATACCAACTGCGGTAGTGCCATAGACCGACCTACCCCTGGAAATTCAAAGACAATACAATAAGCCTCAGCAAATAAATATTTATTAGGCATTATGCAAAGTTGTTAGATAATTTGGTTTGATGGTTTCTCTGCTTGCCTTATAACACAGAAGTTTGAGACACTCAAAGATGATTACTACAAAGGGACCTCATGCAAGTCCTTAAAGCAGCTAGGGACTTGTTAGGGAGGGGCAGCTGTTTCAACATCAAATACTGATGCTCTATGGATGCACTAAAATGATGAATAAAGAATAAAAAGTATATGTCCAGATACACAAACCTAGAAATCACAATAACACCAGATATTCTACTGCGAAATTTATCTACGAATTATATTATTAATTAGAATTTATATTACCAGCTACACTATGATGTTTTCATTGGCTTCAATTTCTAACACAAGACTGATTGCTCAAATGTTCAGGTTTACACAAAATGTCAACACCGTAACACTTAAATCAGCGGTTAGCGCTATCAGCGGCTAGTGCTCTGGACTGTCAACCTAAAGATAGAAGGTTCAAATGAGTGCCTGACATTAATATACATCATTCTAATGATGCGACATGGTACTGATTAGTTGAGCATTCGCCTTGTAATGCAGAGTACCGGTATGGGTTCGAGCCTCCCCGAGAATAACTGTGTAAACTTTGAACAAGTCCTTCACTCACAACTGCTCAAAGCCAATTACTGATGCTTGGTCATTAGATAGCAGTGCATTAATACATGTGTAATAATAATAATGATCTGTGCTGCACTAACACCTCACATGAAAGCTCTGCTATAAAATGCTTCTCTCATCATTGATACTTTGTTAATTGGAGGATCACATGAAAAGGTCGAGGACTAGCTACTCGCAAACATGGACCCAGGCTAAGCAAAAACTTCATGCCCTTTGGCTGGCTTAATACAGTGTGTTATGTTCATCCTACTTTAAGTGCTAAATGAATGAATAGCAACCTTTGAGATATTCAAGAAGGCTCCCATTCTTCATAAGCTCTGTAACGATGTAGATTGGTTCATCTTCTGTACAGATAGCGTAGAGTTGGATGAGTTTTGGATGACGAAGTTTCTTCATGATATAAGCTTCAGCCAAGAAGTCTTTTGGATCCATTGTGCCTAAGGAAAGCAAATTTGTTTGACATAAACCAGAATGTGGCATAGAAAGAAACACAAGAGCATTTCATGAATTTCAGCCCATACAAAAATAGAAAAAACATATCTAAATTTCTTTTACTACATAACAGTTTGAAGGCAGCAGAGCTGCACTGCAACGAAGTGCATCCACAGGTGGCAGATAGTGAAATGGCCTCCAGTAAGGAGGTTCACCATGAAACAAGTGAGTTCCTTGGCAAATAAGCAGGTTGTGGAGAGTAAATATCGCAAGCATCCGAAGACAAGATCCTGATATGGCAAGTATATGCAACCATAAAATATACGCCCCAGTGCCGAGTGGGCAACTCTGGAGGAAATTTAAGCTATGGAATATAGCCCAGAGGTCAATATGGGAAGACAATGACCTGTAAGGACATACTAAATGTCTGCCTTAAATTGGCCAAACATTTAACCCACCCCTGCCTGGCATGTGGCTGGGGGACGTTCTGTTCTGTCAATATATTAATCAATGACCTTGTTGCTCATAATGATTGCATGGCATAGTATTGTTGCTATGGCTACACTCAGCTGAGTTTGCGACCAGAGAAAGAGAGCGAAAGCAAGACTACATGACAAATCCATCTATCCTGGGGCAATTATGGATTCACTACCATCTTAATCATATAACATTCAAAAGCTAAATTAAGTTTAAGATTCATATACCCAACCACACACTACAGAATCAATGTTATAATGATGTTTGTTATTATTTTTTTATCAAAGCACTTATTATTATGTATTCAAGGCCAGCAAATGAGTCTGAGTTGCACATGTATGTATGCTAGAGGCCAAGACAGCATCATGAAAAGGCAAGTGAGTCTTGACAAGCAATTGATATGATGATAGCAAGTTGTCAAGTAATGCCATTTGTTGTAAACAGTTGGCAAGATGGGCCTTTGTTGTAAACGATTTCAAATACGAGGAGAGCAGCAGTTGAAAGCACATGATCCTACAATCATCCTGAACCTAGCTTTAGTAAGAAGCCAGAAAAACACCAGTCTAGGAAGGCAATATGGAATTAGCAATACAAGCAACACCTTATCCTATATGATGATAGGCTGGTATTCTTGGCCTTAGAGGTAAAGCAAGTAATCTTAAACCTAATACGTAATTCAACAGGAGGCCAGTGAAATTCACAAAGGCAATATATGCAACTGATGAACAAGTAACAACACTAGAAAGAAAGTTTCAAAAACCTGTAGCTTTTTAGATTCTGTTAACAGTTTTTGCAGTTAGTTTTTTATACATGAACAAATGAACAATTTACACAGAAGAAAGTATTCCTGTATAAAAAAACTAACTGCACAAAACTGTTAACAGAATCAGCGGCCAACACTGAAAACCAAAGAACCTCACCAGGTTTTAAAGTCTTGACCGCAACTGGTGTTGTGTGATTCCAAATGCCTTCATAAACTTCACCAAACTGTCCATGCCCTATTTTACGAACGAGTTGTATCGAATTTTTTGAGATTTCCCATTGGTCCTTTGTGTTGTACGACAACCCAACAGTCTCTGGCCGCTCCATCTGTCACACATTTACATACTATTATTAGTTTTATTATTATTTCTACACGAGGTACATATGATCCCTCAGGAACAAGAAATTAAAATTATCAGAAACTCACTATCCTCGTCCCCACCAAGGTTTGCAAATGAGCCTTGCATCCATTAGCTTGAAAGGTTGTATGCAAGTATCATCCAAAATAGCAGTTAGACAGTGACCCAACTCAGAGATGAACTCAAAACCAGTGATATTTCTTGGTTCAATGTCTCGAATTTAGTTTGATACAAGCTGTCTGTTTGATAAAAGCTGTCTATCTGTTCTGCTTCACTTCTGGGAGAAACAGATGCAGATTTGAAATTGCATCAGTGCGAACAATGCTCACATCCCAAGTAACATATCTGACCGATAACCAAAGCAGCCCATCGTTAAAGGATTAATAGTCTTTACTAATGCTTCCCTGTAAATTCCAGACTATATTTAAATACAGCCTCCAGTGCTGTCTTAAAGCAGTGACATATCAAATTTGATTCAATTTATATTAAGCAGTGCTATCAATTGACGTGCATTAGACACTGGCATCAACATTCACCTGTGAACATGGTTTGCGTAGATTGATGCAAAGTCCATCACCACCACAACTGTAGTGCATCACTAGTTCAGCAAGTGTGCGAAATGTAGCTCGACGGGCAATGAAGAAACCTCCGTCGTCCAGCTGACGTATACGGTAATGCTTAACCATCTCACCATCACGCACTACAACAAGACCAACTTTCTTGTTCAAAGTACATGATCAAATGTTAGCAATGATTAAATAATGGTTATCTAATTTAATCTGGAGAGTTTTAAGGCACTATTATCACAACACAAAGCATCAACTGAAGGCAAACCAGAGCCAGCAGTTGCAACCCTTTAGAAACAACTGGTCAAGCAATGAAAGTCTTAAATAACTGAGTTGAAAAGAAGAGTTTTGAGTTTGGATCTGAACTGCTTAAGAGGACTAAGAACAGAAGTAGGCAGCAACTTACTGAACACCCATAAACTTTGAAAACAATATCTCAGAAAACATTAAAACACACAAACTGGAAAGGCAAACAACAATTTGATCCTTCCAATGTATACAAACAAATATCTTACATGTTATATAGTTAAACAATTATTATTGTGAAAGTCCAAATTCAAATATTCAAATCAGATCGAAGACAATTTGTGTACAGGGTTTTGTTTCAACTACACAGTATCCAGTTCAGACAGACATTTAGACCTGTACACTTACTTCCGCATGACATTTGCTTAACCAATTGGCCACAGTCAAATCAAAAGAAAAGGAGAAACTATTTTTGCACCTGAGAGTGAATACTCGTTTTGTCGGCTCTCGCTGTCACGAATAAGAAATGCACCTTCGATGTTTTCAAAACTCATCAGTTTCTTTTCTGCATCAACTCTTTTGATTTTTCCAAAATACCAACTAGAACCACAAAGCACATAAAAGATTTTATCCCAACAGAAACATCTACAGATAAACAACAATTAAATTAAATTAATTAAACAATTCCACATCACCTACAGAACAACCTTCTAAGGGCTTAAGTATCATCTGGTGCTACAGAAAAAGGTAACACAGTTGCTTATATGCAACTGTAGAAATTTTTAAGACATTCAGAGTTTTAAAAGGGTCATGAGGTTGAAGCATAAATATGACCATAAGAATTCAATAAAAGGACACCTTTATTACCTCATAACTTGCGTAGGCACTCATTTATGTAAACTCTGAACGGATGTATGTATGAGTTGGCCCAGACAGCCTTGTATTTCAAGTACCTGGTACTATCTGGGCACTGTTCAACTTTGCTGTGCTTCCTAGCATTGCATCCACATTACCAAGTCCACAAAGATGTGACAGAAAGTTCATAAAAAAACATAGCAAACACTTCATGGCTACAAATGCCAACCATTAGTTGTTGGTACATCACTTTGGAATGAGTCCCAAGTAATAGAAGACAAGGACTGCTCCGTCTTGACTGCCTTCACATCACCAAAAGCTTCTTCAACGGTTGAACTGCCATTAATATTAATTAACATTAATATGCCAGGAACACTGGTAAGGAAGGGTGCAACATATTACTGCTCAATTACATAACATTATAGTTTGGCAAGATATACAAAAATGGAAATAATAAATTAGAATAAAAATAAGTATAAAAAAGACATAAAGAATACAAGAATAAAAATGGATTGACCTGAAGCCATCAACAATGAGTAAGTTGGAACTCACGGCTCAGATTCAAGGCTTGTAGCTCGAGCGATGTAGTTCGATGGGATGTATCCTTCGTGTTTTGAGGCTTTTGATCGAGCATACCACCAATCACCGTGCATATCGCTGATCACCTCCAGCATTTCTCCTTTCTTGAAGCTCAGATCTTCATCTGTCCGTGCATCGTAGTTGTATAAGGCCACAAACAGCCGCTTCCTCTCCGAACGCCTCAGTGCATTCGGATCCAAACCAGACGTTGCAACCAGTCGAGTGGTCGTTGGTGATCGAACAAAGGATTCACCCTTAGCTGCCACTGAACCAAAAGGCCTTGATGGTGCTGACTTAAAGACTGGACTAGGTTGACCGACGACCTGGTTGCCGACGACCGACGTGAGCCGATCGACCCGATCGAGAGGACGCTGACTAAGATGATGATGTGGATCCTCCAAGCGACCAACGCACATTCCCATGACTAGCTGGAAATGGTGTCCAAGTCTCTAAGCTGAAATAAAAATTGCACTTCTGAAAGGCTCTCACTAAATGGCACTAGTTATATAAATATATGGATAAAAACTGTTGAACGATTGTTTTCATTTAATTTGATTAATTTGTTATTATCTGTCTATAAGTAAAACAAAGGCGATAGCAGGAAATATCTCTTTAAATTGCTACAGAAGGAACCTGAACACTGGTAGTTGATTCAGCTGTGAACTGGAGGCTAAGTAAATTGGTCTGGTGTAGGGCCTACATGTCAGCCCAAAAAAACACATAGCATACAATCCAAAGGCACTGGCTGATGCTAATCTAATCTAATCTAATCTGACTTCCGCAGTACCATTATCACAATGGACAAAGTGTAATCTACACGAGAAGCCCAGTCAAACCCTGAAAGGTTGTGGAAACCAGAAGTCAGGCTACAGAATGTTCGAAAGTTGGCGGGAGCGCTTCTGAGTACAGGCGAATGCTCTGAATGAATGAATGAATGAATGAAACAAACAAGCCTAAGTGCAAGACGACTTCCTTTGGCTCTATTTAAGCACAATTCATTTATATATCATCACTGTGAAATGACAAGTCCAACATGATCTCTGCAACCCTCTTGCCTTCTACCACATCATTTTTACTTCCAAAGATATAGAATAACCCTCTTCGTGATATTATTAATAACAAATTAAAAAAATAAGATCTGAAAGATAGAGAACAAATTTTACAACATTTTAAAAACAAATTTGATAACATTTTTAAAACCTGGCAGAATGCAAATAAATGTGCATTGAATTTAAAAGTGCCACACCATCCACTGAGAGCCCAACACTGCCCAGGTGCAAGACAACGCAAGATTCAAAGTATCTGTTGATCAAGTGCAATTATCTGCTGCTATGAGGGGTGAACAAATGAGTTCAGACAAGTCAGCTGGTTCACACATAAAAACTTGTGAACAATACAACAGATTTTTTACTAGATACTTGTATGAAAGGTAGCAAATGCAATGAACGTAATATTGGTGCAACATGTTGATATTTAGGACTCTTTATTACGGCTCTGACCAGGAAATTTTGAACCACTTAAAGTTCTTGCAAATGTTTCAAAACTAGTAATATTTACTAATGAGAAGTAAATTACAGCAGTCAAGTTAGCTAGAAACTGAGAAGCATTTAATAATAAAACCAGCACCGTTTGAAGCATGAGAGATCTTATTCTATGATCATCCCATACGTGAAAGTGAACTGATTTGCATAAAGTCAAAACATGGTCAGCAACTACCATCTTAGACACAAATAGAATCAGAATCAGAATCAGAAAAAACTTTATTGCTTCAAATAATGTGACCCGTAATACAAACAGAGAATCAAGTATATTTAACAAGTGTATCACGCTACAGGAGGCAAAAGGAGACCCCAAAGGGAGGATTATTCCCGCTAGTTGGGGCGACCTACAAGTTCCTTTACAACCAATAATAAGACGGTCAAATGACGTTACAGAGATTACGACAATTCGTGTGCAGCCTATAAGGAGGAAATCTTTTGGTGAACAAAGAACAACGGGAGGAGGCATACCTTAACTATTAAAATAGACACTATTAACGGCGAGCAATAACACACAAAAAACATAGCAATTGGGCAAAAATCCCAAAATAACCTTAACTAAAATCCTTAACTAAGATCCTTAATACTAAATAAGTAAACTGAGGAGGTTGAGGAGACGCGAAATGAAGAGAAGAAGAATTGAAAGAGAATGGAACGAGATAGAGGGGAGATCAGGAAAGGAAAGTAAGGGAGAAAGAAAGACGAAGAAGAGAAGAGACGAGAAGAGGAAAGGAAAGGAAAAGGAAAAGGCTGGCCATTCTCGGGGATCCTCCACCACCGGGGGTCAGTCAGATGACGATATGAGATATGCTTTAAATCTAATCTTAAATAAGTAAATATTTGGTGCAAGGCGGATGTCTAATGGAATGGTATTCCAGATATTTGGGCCATAGAACTTGATACTAAATGCTCGTGAATTGGTACGGGCATTGGTTGATCTGAGAGTAGAGGCGTTCCAGTGTTGTGGGAGTGGATTTGAGAACCAGCTATAAAATAGCTCTGGAATAAGCTCGGAAGAATATTATTTTGAAATCTGTAGACGAATTCTCCGATTTGAACTGCTCTAACTTGCTTCAAGTTTAACAGATTTAATTTCTTATAAATGTGATCAGTGTGAGAACCCTTTGGGACACCTGCAATTACTCGGATAGCTTTTTTTGTAAGATAATTAATTTACTAATTCTTGAGTCATAGTTGGAGGCCCATATCATATTACAGTATGTTAGATATGGTAGGATTAGAGAATGATATAAATTTAACCTGGCGGCTTCAGGAAGAAGATGGGAGACCCTATATAGAATACCAATGTTTTTGGCGAGTTTTTTGGCAATGAAATTAATATGTTCTCTCCAAGACAGGTGGCTATCGACCGTCACTCCTAGGAATCTGGACGACTCGACTCGTAATAATGGGGCTCCTGCCATTTCCAGGGCAAAATCCCTTGGTGATGTTTTATACTATGAGTCTATGACCAAATAGCATGCACATTTAGTACAATCAACAAGCAATCCACTAAACTGAATAGATCAAAGACAATTAAATATGCACTGTTGTTTACTACTGCCCAAGAGACAGAATTCCAACTGCAAAGGATCTCTGAAGAAGGTTATTACTGGTCATTCATAGACTGAAATTATTAACCTCAGCCAAAGTAGTTGTTTGGAAGATGTTTCCAAAATAACAGCCTTTCTTACCCAACTCCCTTCTGCCTGTCTTTAGCATCTTTTCCTACCCACAACTCTGCCTGACCACAACAGAATCATGTGCATTTGTCCCCTTTTCTCTATTACATGACATTGGTGAAGCGCAGAACAGCTTCTAACAATTAGTGTCCTGTGTTTTAAATGTGTTAAGGGTAGGGTTGCCAGACATCCAGCAAATGGAGGACATGTCTTCCCTTTTGGCCTCATGTCCTCTGTCCGGCAGACAAAGCTAAAAGTGGAAAATGTCCGGCTTTTTGTATGTTGTATTGGGATAAATTGGCTAATATTTCATTGCAGTTTTTAACGACTTTATATGCGCATGCTGAAGGATATCATTCTTACAAAGTACAATATAAAGAATGTTTCTTGTGAGAATTCTGTGCGTACGTTATTGGTATCGAGGATTTTCTGCAGAGAGTTGACTCCTCAGAGAAATACTATGCGTAGAATTGAATGCTCAAATAAATACTTTGCAATATCATGATAAAAAGCCTTAATTGATTTCATACAGCTTTTCAACATGACTTCGTTTCTTGGTTACTTAGGAGACTCCCTGACTCCACAGTGAAACATTCAATGTGTACTCCTTCCCAGCTTTCTGTGTCCCCCTTAGGCTATCCATGTGTCTCGCAACCCTACGAGAGGGCTTAAGGGTCTTTGCTAATTTGTGTTTCGCTTTAGCTTAAGAAATATAATCAAAGTCTTTTCCAGTTACAATTCATATTTCACCTTCACTAATCTGATCTATGGCCTTTGAATTCACCTCGGACTCATTACATTTAGTGGACTGTGGGAAAATAAGAAAAATTACTTATGCTTTACACCTACGATATGTATAAATCCATTTCCTCTTTCCTTACTTACCCCACATGAAACGAAGTTTAACTCAAACAAAGATGGCGAAAGAAATATCAAAGTCGTCTTTTGAAGCATCATCGGTTCACACCGGGCAAAGTCACCACAATTAACAACTAAACATCCATTACTTTTCTTTATCGGTAATATCTTAACGAATAAAACAACAATTCTATCACTAAATCAAACTATTGTAATAGCCATCATTAGCATAAATTCTTCTCGCAGTCAACTTTCTCGTTCAAAATCTATGCCTAACAATCTTTTCCGTCCGTTCCATGCACGCTGGAGATTTAGGAAACAGGCCTTACTTACCAAGGATTTAATCCGTTAACTCATCTAAATACGGTTACGTGAAGTTCAGAAGAAAGAAACAAAATAAAGTGAATTAATTATTTTACGCGAATTAACTTTTTAATGTTTTTGTCTTCTAAACCAATGATTTCTATTAATAGCTACTAATGGTCGATCTGTGTTCCAAACCACCTGACATGATCGTCGCCAGCACAGATTACATCTTCACACTACAAAGAGACTACACGATTAATCTAAATAATTATTATAGATTGACTGTAAAATATGTACTGTTACTTATAACAACCGTATTATATACAGTCTCGATCGAGTCGACCTTGCAATTTTTTTTATAATTTGTCAGATGAAATCCTTCAGCATCGATGTATGTTTGAGTGGTTTGGGTGCAATACCGATGAAGGTTCTTTTATAGGGATCGTGCTAGCTTGAGATTTATTTTACAATACAATACAATACAAATGAACATTTATAGCGCGCTTTAACAAGACAAGTCTTGCACGAGAGCGCGTTTCATTACATTCTTAGTCATAGTGCAAGGTAAACAGGTAGGTTTTTAATTTTGTTTTAAACTGTGCAACAGATATGCACTGTCGAACTGAAGGTGGAAGACGGTTCCATTCAAAGGGTCCTGAGATAGAGAAAGCACGGTTTCCAAACTTCCGGTTTGTGCGAAGTACGGTGAAATCCCCTCTCGTCGACGATCGGAGTCCTCTAGTATTGAAAAGTGAACATGGCGTGACCATGGATGCCATGTATGAGGGAGGTTCCAGAGTGAATGTGATACATGAGGAGGCAGATTTTGAAGGTGATACGTACGGGCGCTGATGGGAAGCCAGTGAAGTTGTTGCAGTGTAGACGTGATGTGATCTCTTGGACCAAGATCTTTTATTAGGCGAGCGGCGGTGTGTAGAACTGAGGTTAAGGGTTGCAGTGTCGATGAAGGAAGACCGGATAGGACAGAGTTGCAGTAGTCGAGGCGAGAGATGACGAGAGCTTGGACGAGGATACGAAGGCAGGTTTCGTCAAGGCAGCGTTTCACTTGTCGGATTCGGCAAAGGTGAAAATAGCATGCTTTGGCGACGGAAGAGATGTGTTGAGTCATGTTTAGGCTGCTGTCTAGCAGAACACCGAGGTCACGAACGACATCAGATGGTAGAATGGTGCAGTTAGACTCGAGATGAAGAGATTTTATTTGTTTATCATCGTCCGGTCGGCTTCGACGGTCGAACCAAATGAGTATAAATAAAGCACTAAATGTGCGATAAAGCAGCACAAACTTTTGTGACTTGAAACTGATCATTACCTGATCATTACTTAAGTTAAAAGAATCAGAAATTTTTTAGTTACTGCCATTGCTTTGCTAAACTTTTAGTCAAAATTAATGCTACATGCAAATGACGTACGTTTTAAGGCGCTCTGTCAATTGCAACAACAATTATTTATCTATGGTCGCCGACCTAGATTTATTCGGGCTCGTTTCTACACTTAGTTCTCAAGATATGTGTCAACCTCAGTGACTCAATCTTCGTCCCCAAAATTATTCAGTTTTCATTCAATTTTTTTGCCGAGTCGTTTGAGGTTTAAGTTTCCAAATCTGCTATTAGTAATTTATTAATAACTTTTGCATAGAAGTGTATAGACGCATTTGAAGTTGTAATTTCCTTATACCATCAGTTGAATGATTGATTGATGATTGATTGAATGTGTGTTAGATATTTAACATGCATCAATGGGAATCTGTTAAAGACATTCTATTCTGGTCGTATGGACCTCGTACATATACTACACCTGCGTAAACTAAATATTTTGGTAGATTGTTGTATGAAAGTTATAGTAACAGTGTCCGCAGCGTTTGGGACAAAAGATATACAATACAATAAGACATTTGTAACGCGCTTTAACAAGTTAGACAAGTCTTGCACGAGAGCGCGTAGTGTAGTCTCAAGATGTTGAATGTCGTTTTGTACAGAGCACTCTGTCGGATGATAACATCGCTCACTAGAAGCCACATTGTTGAACTTGTACCACTTTGTGATGAGTATGATATTGATATAGCTACATTAGATCACAAAAGTGATCATAACATGTATGCCAGTTGCACATCTGTCTCTACTTAATTTTTTTGTTTCTGTAATTTCTAATTTCATGGTCAATATTAAAACTTGTGTACAGCATTTCAACTTGTTTACAACAAAGGCTAGAGCGTTTACCATTTCAGTGGTGCAAGTGCAACGGAGGTGTGGATATATATGTTAGCGACACAGGGCGCAAGGCATGGAACTGGGATTTTTTAGGTTACAGTTTTAGAATATTTCCAGTGGTAGAGATATAGAGATTTCCTTATAGAACATCACCACTTACACTATACTAAATATCAGTATGAGAATTGCAGAAAAAAAGACTGTGGGGTCAGACTATGATTCATATGGAATTGGGGTGTGAAATGAAGACTTAACCACTGGGTACTCTAAAAGACTAAGGGGTTGAACCCCCAACAATTCTCAACCCTGCTAAATATATCAGTGGCGCAGTGGAAGTGTGGCTGTAAGCCTAACTAGATCTGCAGCTTGAAAAATTTGTGCTGCTGGTCTCAATGTTCTCATCGGACAGGTAGTAGGTAATGGAGGCTGTATCTACAGTATTGGTAACTGTGAGCCAATGAGTACCATAGCAAACTGTTGACAGTAATAACTCCATTCAGCAAATGCAGATTGGACATGAACATCGTAATCTTCAAATTTCTAAAGCACCACTTGAAATTTAGCGGCCTCCTCCCCCTATAGTCGCACCTTTCCTTGCCTTTTTTATATTGTTTTCCTCATAATTGTTCAGATCAATTAGTAAAAACAAAAATGTCGAAACACTACTATGTTCACGCACCTTTACAGATGCAAATGCAATCACTAGAGTGCAAGTCAGAAACTGAAATACCAATGGCTGGAGTTGGGAGCACCTCTGAAAAGACCCCTTGAAGAGGCGCTATATAAACCCCCGAATGAATAATACATACTGTGAATGCACCTAATTGAAACTATTTTGCCCCAATGCAGACTAGTTCAGTTTCTTTAGCTCCTTCATCTCATGCTCAAGGCTTAACACAGCACTGCCTGCATCTCCAGTAAGCTTGGGTTTCTTCGCTTTGAGATCTTTGATTTTAGCAGCTATCTTCCTCTTCAAAGAAGATTTTGCATCATCTCTCGCCTTTTGTGGCTTTACTTGCAGAGGTTACATCTTCATATCGAGGTCTAGTACCACGCACATATTGTAGTTTCCAGCATTAGTTTGTCAACAGCTACTTCCATGACACCACCAGCATTGTTGATGGAATCAAAATTATTCGCTAAGCAACTAGAGATGCTTCGTGAAGATTTCTACCAGCATATCACCATTCACACTGAAGCCATTCTCTACTGCCACTTTGCCATGTGACAACACTGAAATCAATTTTATGACCCACCAAATGTCTGCATATTCAGGTCAATTGTTTAAATACTTGAAGTAGAATTCAAGTCTGGTGGTGGGTGTGCTGAAATTCCCAAATGAAGGATTCATCTCTGTCTGTGCTAATTTTCAAAGTGCGGAATATTGCATTTTCCCCATATTAGTAGAGAGAATGTTCCATGACTTGTAAAGACTTTCAACGAGACCAGCAAAAGTTGTGTTCATCAACACTGCCACCACTATTTTTGCACTCATTGCGGACAGAAACTGGATGCAGTCCATATGAAATGTAAGTTTCTTGCAACCTGACACCTTGCACTGTGTTAATTCAGTCTTCGCTGCAACACCAAGATCAACATCCTTGTATAAACACCAATTTTCTTTTGTATCCACCTTCACATTCATCAACTTTGAGAAAGAGTCTGCACCAGCAACTACCTCTTTCTTGAGAAACCATATTAAGAGGCTGCATAGACAATTAAATAATAAGATACCGGGACATGTTGTAATGAGCAACGCTGCTATCTCTGTCGAAAGTTTTAGCAAGACCTTTAGCAATGTTATACTCACATTCTGCTCCTAAACAATCATAGACCTCCTAATCTCTTACACAACGAAATCACGCCAAAACATGCGTTAAATAATTGATCTGAACAAATTCCCTGAGTGCTGGAGGAATTCCCTGAGTTTTCCCTGAGTTTTCCAGAGTTAAGAAATTCCCTGAGTTTTCCCTGATTTCCCTGTTTTCCAGAGTTGTGGCCACCCTGATTCAGCAAATGCAGATTGGACATGAACATCGTAATCTTCAAATTCCTAAAGCACCACTTGAAATTTAATGGTTAATTTTGAATGCAAGCTATTACGAAGTTTTGCTTTTTTGCACAAATGGTGTATATAATAAACTGCAATAGATGTAAACATAAATGTTTGCGTTTTTCTATAGCGACCGTGTATGGCCTTGACCCTGCTCATTTTTCAATGAATTGATCAGGGGAGATCCTTCCCTGCTGCTCGCACGTTTGAATGGACGCCATGCCATTTAGGGTCCATGTTCAAGCCCGAGATTTAAATCTCTTAAATAAGCCAGCGTCGGTAAGCGAACCACGATCTGCACACTCTGATGTGTTCCACGGCCCAAAGCTGTAACATGGAATCAATTTACTAAGTGCATACATTTTCAAGTGACTTGCAATGATAGCATGATTTATTGGAAGTAGAGTACGGATGTCTAAACTCTTACACTTTTCAAGGCAAAGGCCACAACACTGATTTTCCATAACACCACCCAACAACCCACTCATTGTGCATTAATCTACTTTGTCCTTCAATCATTTCTTTGTAGTGTAATCGTTGATTTACTAATGCTTCTTTCATGAAAGTCCCACAAAACTGTGATTCTGGGTTTGATGCACAGTTTGGCCTAAGCATAAACAAGATAACGGCAATCATATTACTAGGCACCCTAGCGGATCAATCATGAATAAGACACTGGTCACAAAGAAAAAGGCAAATGCGTTCCGAACTGTGTAACCAAGCTAGAACAAGTGATCGATACCTGTCAGATTGCTACGATCAGACTCGGCAAACTCTTTCATTTTAATCCGCTAGTTACAATCAGCATTACAAATTAACATAAATAGTAAATAAACATGTAAGAAAAACCATTATCTGTTAAACTGGCCTTTTCTTCGATGTATCAATCAGCATGATTCCTGCCTATTGACACAGTAGAGTTTCATAGCCCAATACTTTTTTCACCTCTTTTCAATAGATCTAGACTTCAATAGTAGCATTACGCGAGGAATCAGAAGCTTCAAACATATAGATACCAAATCACAAACAATGCTCTTTGTGGTTATGTCTTTTTAGTAGGAGAGGAAGTGCAGTCCCTTAAGCCACAGAATATCTATTCTGTGCTTAAACTAGCCCGAGTGGCACCCATGGATAAGACATACATGTATTAGCGGTTTCATTTTCTTAGCCTTGGTATATGAGGTTGGGTGACCGCCCCCCACCCCACCATCTGATTTTCCCCACTTCCAGTGTAAGTCTCTGTACTCATTGTAGCCGAGGTCAATGGGGTGCAAATAAACAATATTTCAAAACAAAGTTCTGCCCTGGTGAGGATTTGAAACCCAAACCTTAGGACCGACAGTCCAGCATGCTAACCACTAACTATATAATCCTGCATATGGTGCGAAAAACCAATCAAACAGCCATACTGAAAGAGTTAAAGCAAAAAGTCTACCAAACACATATCTAGGATCAATGCAGAGTCTGTACTTAACAAGAAAGACTCCTTGAAGTTCTATAATAGCTTCCTCCCTAAAACAATTTACAGGTTTCTTTGAAAAGCGACAGTTAGCTGACATTGAGACATTACACTGTCCTTGTTTGTCAGTTTAGTCAGCAGAGTTTGAAACTAAATGCAAGATGTCTGAGAACTGTTGCAACGTAGTTTCCTTTGGCATGGAAAAAGATTTTTCAATGCTCATCACTGGACATCAAGACGGGCAATTTTGGCTGAAGGTTGTGCGTTGTCACCGTCCAGATTTGCTATGTGGCTATCTCTTTTGATGCTTCCAACCTGTGACTGAATAAAAATTGTCTGATGTAATACAAGAAATTTATTTACAGCAAGAAATTTATGAAACACCTATCAGCAGCTTTTAAAAGTGTCAATACTGCAGAATACTCAAGGCTGACTTTGGGACATCTGCCGCTGTGAAGTTTACAAAACGCACCAGAATTCCAACTTTTGCCAAATCATGTAACCAATAGGACAAGACTGTTCTCGTGACAGGTCATGACTGGCCACAACATCCTGCAAGTTCAGCAGGACAACACTACACTGGAGGTTTCACCGTATTGATCAAATCGGAGATAGCTGATACATGCATGACCTGTACAATGAGTTTTTGTGGCCAGCCAACCACAGTTCACCTTTGGTAAGCACTCCAACATCATGGACAAGGCATTGAAAAGATCAGTTTTGGTTGACTAGCTCATGCCTGTTGAGTACATAGCCGCAGATATTGCGTTTTGGCTGGTTTGAGCCAGATCCAATTAGATGACAATTATGCCTGTACCAGGTGTACCTTCATCACCACGTCAAAGTTTTCCTTTCAAACCACCAAATCTTAAATCATCCTCCAAACACGAAAGGGCCATTACCAGTACCAAGTATGTTACCATCAAACATACTTAACCCTTTACTGAACAAAGTGTAGTAAAATGTATGGGAAATCCAATACCGTCAGTCGGTAAAGGGTTAAACAGTACAAAACTACAAAACTCAGTGAGTTATTAACAGCTATCATAGAAATGAGAACTTTAGCGTTAAATCAAGAACCAACACAGATTCAGCCAAATTAAGAAATTTAAGCATAATGCACTGCCATGATGTTCTTTTCTAATCCAAAACTTCTAGTTTGAAGCTTCCACATTGCCACTGCAGCAAGAACAGATATGGTTCATTGTTCCTCACTACCCTGAGCTGCATTTGAATATGTCCAGTGCAAAATTCATCAACAGTTGTTCTCACCCTTTTGTCCCATTGTTGGTGAAGGTATCTCAGCAGAATGTTCGTCTTTTCTGTTGTGATCACTGCAAGAGTTGAAAAAAATTCCCATAGATTCACATCAGGATGCATTTTATAAGTTGACTGGCTATGTTTCTTGTGCACATACACACACACTACATATGTACATAAGTAATGGCTTTATGTAAGTAACTTAGCATTCAAATAGCACCTTTGTGGACCTCTAACAAGTACTGTTAACATGCTTGCTCTGTAAACTCTTCCGCCAGACAACCCAAGCAACATGCTGAGCTGATGTTATGACGCATAATTTAGAACTGTTACGGTAGATATCCAAGTTTGCAGTATATTCTTAAAAGCTGTTACATAAATGTTCAGACAGATGCTACAATTGCTACATACATCGTCCTAACTACATTCGACTTAGTCCTCTATGTTTTTGATGTTCTATTTGTTGTATTGCCATATAATGACAATATTTTAATAGAATGCCCTTTTCAGTTGTTAAGTGCAAGGCATACAGCAATGTGCTCACCAGCACATTGTCAGTCAGAAAGAGACAATATGGCCCATTAAGATGAGTACTACTTTGAACATTTCTGACATCCACAAAGTCATCCCCAACAATAAAGCTTTTTCGATCACAAACCAGAAACCTGGAATTACAATGAACCTTCTTAGAATCAAACCTTGTTGAGAAGGATGGTCTTTTGTAGAAATGTAGACTGCGGTTTTCTTAGACTACAACCAAAAATTCATCCATAATATCAGTCTATAGTAATTTCTCTAACTGGTCTCTTTATGAGTCACACCACATGAACTTACCAGTCTAATGCAATTCATTGGTGTGGTATTGGTAAATTTATGTAATACCTTTTACAGAAGAAATCTCAGCATGACAGTGACTGAGACAGCAGAAGACAACCAGTCTGTTGTTCACAAGTCCAAAATCTAAACTAAAATCTAACCGTAATGTTGCATTCTCCCTGTTTCTTTTACTTTGCCGCCAAACGTGCAGCATAATCGCAGTGAGCAATATCGAAGTTCATTCTTGGCATGCGCAGCCATCTTCAGTACATACTTTTTCATGGATTCTAATTTCTTGGCATTACGCATAGTCATAGGCGTAGCTATATTGAGGAACGAGGAGGCAGTTGCCTCCTTTTGCTTTTTTATATACTGGAACTTCGATTGACTAATGAACACAATGACCAGGATTTTGCCAATGGTCTGTGAAGTTGCCTCCTCTTGAATTTAAGTCTCGCTACGTGCCTGTGCATAGTATAATTACTTAAATTACTTATTTCATACAGTTTCTTGGAATTTTCCAATTCATTAAAGCTATAAGCTTTTGACCAACATAAAGAAACTGTTTCTTATACCCCCATGTCAGTTATGGAAGTAACCACATTCTGAATCACATGACTGGCAGCCCACAATATTTTAAAATGTACGGGCCGCCTGGCGGTCTGAGTCTTTTCAAATATGATATAACGCAATAATAGTAGTAATAGGAAGAAGAATAATGTTATTCTTACGCTTGATGCACTACTTTTGCTTCCCGATTCCACATGAACTCTTGTGAAATTGCTTTCGTTATAACTTGGTAAACCTTTAAGAAAACTGGCCTAAATAAAACACTTTAATGTTAAAAACATGATATCAGCAGTAAATTGCGTGATGCAATATTAGACCAATCTACAATGCACAGTAACTGTTTGCCTTGCAATTGAACAGTCATTGAATCAATTATTGCTCACATGCACAACAACCTTAGGCAAGTTGCATACATGCACAGCTGCGTCTAAGCAACAAACCTGGTATTTCACTACCAGCATCGATTTGGAGTTTAAGGCTTAAAGTTTGTTCAGGGCATGCTTCTTGCAATCAAGTTCATTCGAGACTTAATTTCACAATGTTTCATCAACTGCATAATGTAAATATCTTTAGTGCTAACAGCGTTCAGTGCAAAATTCCAGTAAAACTCAACAGCCACCATTAAAAGTAAAAAATTTAACTTATTTATTTGCATGCACTATAGAAATTCCTAAGGTTAAATGAAACTTTGGTAAACACGATAACACCAACCAGGTGACAGGCACTATCTTTAACATCAACCCCATATTCTTAGGCATTTGATGAAACCAAAATGAACAGAACAGGTCAGGTTATGGTGACCACATGTCCCGGAAGCATATTACGAACGTACACATGGAAATTGATCCAAGGGATTCTCGCGACCAATCAGAAGCCGCCATGTCAGTAATAACATTCACTGCGTCATGAATACTCATTAGCTATGCGCCTTGCTTAAATTAGTAAACAGTGAACTCCAGTTTGTAAAAACAGTTCGAACTTAAATTGATAAATTGCGAAATGGCCGATTAGGCCTATATGAAAACTTTACCTGCCGATTATCGATTATAGGCTATCGGAGTTCACTGGCGACTACAGTTACTCTGACGTGGAAAGTCATTATTAAAGAGAAAGCTAGGTGAAAGCCTAGCTTTCACCTAGCTTTCTCTGAGAAGCCGCTATTGGCCTAGTGTCCACCAAGGGTCCAAGACAGCACTACCATACCAACCACGACATTGGCCTTATCACATAAATGTTTAATTGTGCCACTTATCGATTTGATTGATTGCCCTATTATTCTAAAATTTTAAATTTCACTCTACACGTGAATACAAGTTTACGACTATCGTTGGAAGGTCGAAGGTGACTCTACCGTGTGCCACGTTACCCTTCGCACTTTCTATCTCTGGCTAGACTGCCGTTAGAGGCAGATGAATATTCATGATTATTCATTAGGCAAATTCACATTCATCCTCTGATTGGTCGCGAGAATCCCTTGGATCAATTTCCGTGTGTACTTTCGTAATATGCATCCCGGAATTAATAAAAATGTCCCACGTCCCGGACATGTCCTTTAGTTTACGGGATAATAAATGCGTATGACCGTATGCATAGTGCTCATCCCAATGAGCCCAGCTCCCAACTGAATTTGATTTAGATTGGAAGTACGGTGGTGTCCCGAAAGGCAGAAAAGAAATATGGTAACCCTAGGTCAGGTCAGGTTTGTTTCCAAATTCAATTTTTAAATTCACTTCAAGTAACTTGTCACACTAATGCTTCATTAAGCATCCTATCATGAATTAAACCCCACGCCATCACAACAGGCATTCAATCCCTCTGACTAGACGCAGCGCTCGTGAATAAGCTGGTGCCCTGCGTTTGGCTTTTAAGTGGCGCTTTAGAAGTTTGGAGATTACGATTTAATGAGAGGGTCTCTGATTTACTTCCCTTTAAGTACATAAATTGCGATTACAATACCAATTACGTGTGGCCGCCGAATACATACCATTATGTGCCTATACTTCAACTCGCCAAGAATATTTAGAAAACTGACGACAATTTTCAGTCGACTTTTATTATTATTTGTAAATAAATATTTAATAACCCGAGAAACAGAATCTTCCTCTGCAAACACAAAGATCGTTAATCGTAATGTTGACGGTCTGCTTGGTAAATAAGTAAGTAGAAAATATACGCCCATCGTAAGCGTGAAGTATGCATTTTCTCAGCATTAAAAGCCAAGTGTGAGGAACCCCATATTCCTAAGCATTCGATCGAACCAAAATGAGTAGGCCTAGGTTATCTTGAAGGGGCGCTATTTAAGTCCTCTGGATGAAAATAAAAAGGACAGGTAGATCAGGTCATATAATAAAGCAAACAAACTGGCAATGCTCAATGATTGTTCATTGAATATAGCCTATAGAACTATGTAATGTTTAGGCCAATATAACTAACAAGTAGGCCTAATTGTAGGTCTACTCATAATCTCGAGATCAGATTAGATACAGCGCATAAAACCGCCAAGTAGCGGGAACCAGCTTATTCAGAGGTGCTCAGTCAAAACAAAATCGGTAGGCAGGTAAGGTCGAAATTTGCTTCGGGTCAATATCCATGCAAGGGTTGTGCAGGATCCCGTGGATTGTAAAAAGTAAAGCCCCATATCCTATGAGGTAAGGGTGGCAGTGGCGTCTACAAATAGGGGGTGGGGAAGAACGATCACCCATGGTTGCCAGAAATGGAGAAATTGGGGTGTTAACGTTTTGGATATGAACAGAGGTTGTTGATTTCCGTAGGCTATAGCCTATACTATATTAATTAACCGTTCTGAGTTACTTAATTCTGAGTCTCATAATTATAGACCTTGGCCTATAGGCCTATAAGTCGGCCGAGAGTTGGATTTGTTATCCCATTCCTGGTGTGGTTAGACTCCACTGAGGGTGCAGAATGGTAGGCTACTCATCTCCTACAATCACGCGCCTGTTCAGACCAGAGCCGTATATGTATACGGCTCTGGTTCAGACTATCCATTATTCTCTGCAAACCTTCTTGGCTACGTGCCAACATTGCTTGATCATCCGCAAATCATAGCGCTTTTATCAACCTTCTTCCGACCTTCACTCCCTCGTTTACTTCCTCCAGATCTCGAGCCTCTCTCCCAATCTCTTCGATGTAAATGCTGATTAGTCTTGGGGAGAATGGGCTTGCTTGTCTCACTCCTCTGCATATATTCTTCCCGGCTTCGAGTCATAAATGTAAAATGTTGCTCTTATTCTATACTTGGAAAATTTCCAAGAACCTACAGATTCTGGTGATTGGGTTATTTGCGAAAACTATACAACAGTTCTATGCGAGGATTAATTAGCTAACAAAAGAGAATAAATTCACTTAAATTCAACATCACGGGTGCAGACCGAATATCAGCCTAAGACTTCACTTGCAATAAAATTTCTTATCTATTTTTGAAATAATGACAACGAAGCAACGTTTAGGACATAACTACATCATTCTTTAGAAATATTGAATGAATCGGAAAATTACCTAGCTAGGTCTAAGTAAACTTGTTAATCAAGGCAATTGCGATCATGATCGAGTGGTTGAAATTGTTCTCAGAATCAGACAATTAAAAACTGTTGTCGTTTGTATTGGTTCAGATGACAGTTAGACTTGAGTGATTAGGCCTACCGCTTGTTCATGCAAGCTAAAATTTGTGTTGATGTTTCAATAGTGTTTAACTTGTTTCCTGTTACAGCCAACGATGAATATTAAGTGAATTTATTTTCTGAGTTGTAATGTTCCTAAAACCAAAGCACAATAAATCTTCTTTCTTTCTTATACTTCCATGACGATTGTGACATAACTGGAAGGTATTGTAGTGTGAGTGGTTTTTAAGTGAATTTAAAAAGTGACTGATATCTACGACTGATAGACCTGATTAACTACGTTACTGAGGAAAGTAACTGAATAGGGCCTAGCCTATCTGTAACTGTTTTATAGCGATGCGCACGTGGGCCTAATCTCAAATGAACATTTCGTCAGAGTAGGCTAAATGACTTCAGAGTGCAGTGGTTCTGGAAGCAAAATTTATACTACTGAAAATCAAGGGTTCGCCCACGTTGGCTCTATGCCAAACACAACCTTCGAAGACCTATCCAGGTATAGCAATTGACACAAGTTCAGATTTGCATGTACTGAGAGCGAGGCCGGTTGACGACAGCTGAATGAAACGTTCACAGCTTCGCACTATACCTGGGTTAACTTCGCCACTGCTCGATCACTGGGTTCGTCAGTCCAAAGCCCGGAGAAAGGAGGATGGCATCTTTGCTATGACATGGTGTCGTTAAAAATAAACTTCCTTGGTTGATGACAGAAGACACTACTACGGCTACCATTGATGATCGAAATAATTACTCTGCAATAATCTTAATGCGTTTGATACTGTATCACAAAATTGTTATAGCTGAATTAGCGCATTATGGAATTAGGAATATAGCTCTCGATTGGTTTTAAAGTTACCTAAGCTCCCGCTATCAACAAGTAGGCCTAATGCTAACCTCTCCTCTCTTCAACTAATACTCTTTGGTGTACGTACCTCAAGGGTCGATACTTGGGCCTCTACTATTTCTTCTTTATATCAATAATCTGAGTAATTTCAACATAAACCATCGACTAATCATAAGATAGTCAATTAGTTAAGCAGAAATTACTCCTGTATAGTTTTGCTTACTGTTAGACTATACATATACTTGTCGTCTTATATTTCCAACAATTACCCTCTGATCTCCCAACATCTTTATGATTTATCTTGCACTTAGGGAGCCTACCTAGCGGGAATCTCCTTCCCTTCAGGGCACCCATTGACTCCAAGAAATGTCTACTATTATCTGTTTTGTTGCATAGTCTATTTCATTTGTTACTTAAATCTGTTCATGTATCTCATCTACAATTCATCTGGGAGCAATAAACTGAAACTGAAAAAACACTAGCAGTTCCACAATGCGATCTAGTGTTCTCACGCCATAATCACCTGCCCATTATCGATTTAATTAATATTCAATTGACTCCAAACGTTCAACCGTGCCACTAAAGTTCGTTTGAAAACAGCGATCACTTGCCTCGACATATTTGGCTCGTTTTCCTACTTTCCTACATGATCAAATTACGTCGATAACAAGCAGGACAGCAGGTCGATTGATGCATGCGCGTTCCTGTTGTCAATGAAAACTACGTGGTCCAAGTCTCTAACATGTGCCACGCATCTACGTGCAGTCGACACCGGTATATAGATATGCATCTGCAGTCGACAAGAAAGATTCCACCAGTTACAGATGTAGCTGCTTCTCGTTGCTATCTTGTCTGGAGTCAACTGTGTACAGAACTTGCAGCGAATTTCTAATGACAAAAGTGTTTTGCATCATTAACTAACACTTATTATGTCTGCAACGATCGATAATATTCTCTATTGAGATTTGCACAAACTCAGGACTCGGTTGACGAGGACTTAGAGACCGAAAGTTTCTACAAAGACGACTCAAGGTACATTACAAAGTTCCGTAGCTCAGCAGTTATTAAGCACTTAGTTTTTAAACTAGTTAAAGACATTGAGCTCAAAATGACTACGAATCAGGTTCGAATGAAACAAGAGTTCTTTAGATTTGCCGAGACCATCTCTGTGAAAGGAGTCTCGCGAATTCTCAAGGCGAAGAATAGGGTCTATCAAATGTTGTGGTCGATTGCAGTTGTAACAAGTCTGTGCATTCTCCTCTGGCAATTATCGACAGTATTTGTTCAGTACTTCACTTGGCCAGTTGATACTCTGGTCGAGGAAAGTAATGAACAACCGCCATTTCCTGATGTCACAATCTGCAATCTTTATCCTACCTATAACCTCGAATCTATGTCGGAAAAACTCAGTTGGCTGAATTACACGCCTCTACTGCAAGAACCAATAATAAATATCTTTCAAACATTGCTCGAACAGAAAGCTTTGTCAGAAAAAAATGAAAACAATTTGAGGCAATATCTTTGCACAAGAACCGGATATTTTTCAAATTTTCCTATAATCGACGAGAATTTTGATTTTGATGATCAACTGATTAAAGCCTATCAAGCTTATAATTGGCAATGGCGAGAAATTAATAACAAGACTTGTGAGCACATTGTTAAGTTCCACTGGGATCCAAACTACTATGCTTGTCGCACGTTGAGTGTACCTAAAGAATGTCAAGGTCGCATTCGAGGTATCACTCTCATTTTATACATTCACAATTTTCCAGACGTGTTGCAGTTGGGATATCGTCTAAGTATCTTTGGATCACAATCCAGTGGAGTTCTGGTTGCCATTCATGCTCCTGGAACACTTCCAAACTTAAAAATGGCCCATTTGGTTGGACCTGGAACAGAGAATAATATTCGATTGTCACCTGTCACTAGATCTCGACTTTCAAGTCCATACGGCGATTGCACGAATCAAAGGTATATTCATTCTAAAACAAATATAACTGACAAGAAACTTCTCTATGCAAAAGATGTCTGCATTGACGTATGTTTTCAGCAACAGGTCTTAGATGAATGCGGATGTCTGAGCATCGCCTTTCAGTTCACTCCAGAACAGCGATATAAAGCCAACGGGATGGTCTGTGGAAATCTTAGTTTAATTGACAATGCCTCGCATTCGGCCATCACTAAAGGAATTAGAGATTATTTGTGCAGCCTAGAGACCATTCTGGATCAGGACTTTTGTGAGAACGAGTGTAAAAATCATTGTGATGAAGTGTCTTATGGTTTGACGGTATCGTCGGCCCCATGGCCACATGTTTCCACTCAACTCGCCTTTGCCGTAGAAATGATCAATTTCAGTTCCAGCTACGGATCGAAATTTGATATTTACAAACGCTTAGCGAATGAATTCTCCAGGAATAAAAATTCTTCCGAGACTCTCCGTCAAATAGAGCAGATTGATCTTATTGAGAAAAACTTTCTTCAGCTGAGCATATTTGTTGAAGGATATAGCGCGTTGGTGCTGAAAGATGCTCCGTTACTGACACCTGATAAGATGCTGGGAATAATCGGCGGAGGTCTGAGTCTGTGGCTTGGAATAACCATCATGACCCTTGTCGAGGTTTTTGAATTCGTCTGCAGGCTGGTTCACTTGTACATTCAGAAAAAGAAAATAGCCGAAAGTCCAGCAGTTGGATGAACGTACATGCAGCAAAGAACTGAGTTCGATGCGTCTAATTCCAACTTCATAATATGTCGTTTTTTGTGATTGGCGTTGACGCTTCCTATTATAGTTAGGGACTATCTTCGTTTATTGGCCATTCTAGATGACAAACCGCATCCCGGTAGGCCTACGTCTAGGGTGAGAATAAAACTGAGTCAACACTACTAAATTATGGTCTTTGTTTTTGCTAGGATGGGCCGTTAACCAGTGTGATTCTCGTTAACGATAACGATAACGAAAATGTTCGTTAACGAAAATAAAATGATTTCGTTAACGATAACTATGACTACATGTATAACTAAAAATATCATTAACTATAACTATAACTATAACGAAAATAACAATAACGAAAATTATTCCACACAATTTATCTTACGGTATAATCATGTAGGCCTACGTATACATAAGCTATTGTTATGTAAGCTTACACTGTGTACGACATCATAGGCACGTGCTATTGAACTGGTAGCTTAGTGTAGGAAAGAAGTAATTAGTTCACAGCATCAAATACCAACTGCATCGCAAGGTGATAAAATATTATATTATAGGGTTTGAGGGAAGCCTTTATGGATTTCTGGACTATGTGACTTTATGTAGAGTGACGCCATTGGACAGTTTGAAATATCAACGAATATCTAACTGACCTCTTATATATAACGACAGGAACTTCTTATATATAACGTCGTGTGACTAGTTTTTAGGCGACAATCGGGGATCAGAAAAATAGAACAGACATGGGCGTAGTCAGGACAAATTTCGGAAGATTTGGGGTTTTCATTGGAGATGGTCGCAAAAATTAAACTTTTTTTGTATTTTGCATGTAAAGGCAAAACATGTTTTTAGAATACTTATTTGGGGGGTTTGAACCCACTAAACTACCCCCCTAACTACGCCCATGAGAACAGAGTAGAATATTCTTTATTGTAGCACCACTTGCAAACCGCACTTTGGCTCACATGAAAGTTTAAAGCATTGCTTTCTCTGTTTCTGGATATGACTATTTATGCAGTCTATAATTATTGTTTGTTCATGTTATTTATATTTGATGAACCATGAATGTTATTTATCTTTGATAAATCATCCTAATTATAAAAGTTTTTCTGGTGAGACAGTCTGCCGAGGGTATTTCTCGATCATGAGCGCGAGGGCGTAGACCATGTCGAGTATGTCTTTTGGACGTGAGCATGTCATGTAAGACATGTCCTTGGTTTCTCTGGACATCTGAGAATAAGCGCTAGTCCGCATTTAGGCATTGCTGCTCTACAGTGTCTGAGGGGAGGAATTGACCTCTGATTAGACGTCGCAGCACCACTTCTAGCACCTCTCGCACTTTCTGGGAGGCAAATCCCCATTATGCTTGTGAGGCATGATATAGCATTGTTGCTGGAGTGGTTGCACGTACCGCATCGTTCAAACTGGGTCCTCGGAGACAACGCGCTACGAGGGTGCGCAGCGCGTAAAGTGACTTTCGATACTGAAAATATAATGTTCTTGATATGGGTCGCAAAACTAAGTGTATCGGATACGGTTACTAGCAGTACAACCATGCTTGCTACCCTGGGTAGATTTGTCAGGTAGCTCGATATTTCCACTGTTGACCTTGGCTCGCGGATCACTAGGGAATGCAAACCCGGGTTTATGGTACCCGGGTTACGCGGGTTACCCGGCTTTTTTCCAAACCCGAAACCCGGGTTTGAAAGCGACTGAAACCCGGGTTCACCGTCGTTCACGCTGTGAAACTCACAAATGCAGAGTGATGGAAATATAACGATAAAAGCGGTTGATAACGGGTTACGTAATACTGCTTCCAACTACTTAGTTCCGATCTTTATTGGTGACTTCGTATGAGTGTGGCTTCACATCCGCACACCAGTGACTAATGTTGAGTTTTTACTTATCCGCGTTCTAGCATCGAATTCGTAAATAATAGCCGTAAACTGTGACTTAAGACAAAATCCAAACAATATCAGCAAATGTAAAGAGTGATGTCTGGGAACATTTCGTTCGCGATTCTGTGGGCCAGACGACTCAATGCCATTTATGTGAATCGCAGCTGAAAATTGCCCGCTGTACAACAAGAAGTACCATAGCATAGGCTATTCATCTCCGGTTCAAGCATAAGATAAACCTCCGTCAGTCTGACTCTCGGACTGAAAAGCCAAAAAAGATCACCTCTCTGAAGGACCTGGATGATCTGTGAGCATCTCCGCATTCCAACTTCTGCCTTGGACTGGTAGAGTGTCTTCTTTTTTTTCTTTACCAACCTGAACCTTACGAAGCCAACAAGTCTTCGAATGCAGACCTGGTTGGACATTAACTTCTGCACATGTTTAAATATGCACTATGTACATATTTGTGTTTACTGGCTTCTCTCATTATAATCTGAGCTTTGACATTTGTCATTATTGATAGTTATTACGACTTGAATTTTTTCTATTCTATTTTTTAATGGTTGTATGCCCTACTCTTGTTTGGGCCATTAGTTGATTTTGCACTGCCAAGAGGCAGTTCATTCACCTGTGATCTTTGTGTGCACCCAATTACAAAGCTAATTAAGTCAATTGCTTGTGATGTATGCTACAGGGTATTTCATTTACATTGTTGTGAAGCCAATATAGAAAGTTTAACTGAATCTAACTCGTGGCTCTGTCCATTCTGTATCATTGATGCATTTCCTTTTAACCACATTGTTGATGACAAAGTTTTCTTAAGCATGCTGACTGATGATAGTCATAGTCGTGATCTATCCCAAATAATGAATGTTGATTTAAAGTTGGATTTATTCCCAGATGAACCAGACAATCGTACCTTATTGAACTGTATTGATATGGATCCTGATCATAATTATTTTACTGGTATAACTTGTGATAATTCCTACTCCACTCCCCTCTCTCTAAGACCGAAGTTTACTTCTCCCTCATTATCTTTTTCAACTATGCACATTAACTGCAGAAGTCTACTACCAAAACTAGGTGAAATTCGTGAACTTTTGGCTTTATTGCCAGTTTCCATTTTGGCCCTAACTGAAACATGGTTAGATGGTAATTCTGATGACGCTGTTAAAGTGCCTGGTTACCAATTTATACACAAACCACGAGAAGGAGGCCACGGGAGCGAGTGGCTTTCCTGATCAAGGATGATATTTCTTTCCAATTGTTAGACCTGTCGAAGCACAACCTTCCCTCTAGCTCCTATGAGGGTCTGTTTATTAGTGTTTCCCATAAAAGAGGAACTACTTCAATGGGAGTCATTTACAGACCACCTGGTCATAATCTGGATGAGTTTAGTAATGAGGTTGACTCTCTGCTCTCTGAGATCCTTAAAAAAATAAAGAAGTACTTTTATTAGGTGACTTTAATATTGATCTTTTAAAGGTTAATAACCATAAGGCCACTACTAACTTCTATAACTGCATGACTGCCCACCACTTTCTACCTGTTATAACAAGGCCTACTAGAATCACCTCCCACTCATCTACGCTTATTGATAATATTTTCACTAATGCTTGGCCCAAGTTAATCGACTCCTCAATTATTGCCTCTGACATTTCTGATCATTTACCTATTTTGGCCCGTTTCGACTATGAGTCTCTGCAGCTTAAGAATACATCCTTTGGAGACCACCGAATTATTACTGATGCTAGGATTGACTCCTTTCGTGAATCTCTCGATCTCATTGACTGGTCCTCAGTTATGGATGCTTGCGCTAGTGGTGATGCAAATAGGGCTTACGATTTATTTATGTTTCGTTATAAGAGAGCGTATGATGACTCCTTCCCTCTTGCCTCTAAAAACACCAGAGGTAGACCTACCCTTAAGCAACCATGGATGACTCGTGGTCTATTAAAGTCTAGTAAAAAGAAATCCTCACTGTACCTGAAATACTTAAAAAATCCAACTGATGCTAACAGAAGTAAATTCATAACCTATAGAAATAAATTCAAAACCATTCGGATTAAGGCTGAAAGAAATTACTATGCAGCTGAATTCTGTAAATGTAGTAATAACCTTAAAAGAACCTGGAGTCTTATCCGCTCTCTGGCTGGTATGGGAGGCCATGAAACTAATATTGACTCTCTATTAGTTAATGGGGAAATGATAACAAACCCTGCAATGATGGCTAACAAATTTAACAATTATTTTACAGGTATTGCACAATCACTAGCTGAAAAAATTTCTGATTCCCCTATCTCCTTTGAAAAATACATGAACCCACCCCTTCCTAATTGCTTTGGACTTAGCGAAACATCTCCTGAAGAAATCCTGAATCTGAGCCATTCTATTCATCTGTCACATAGTAAAGGAGTTGATGATATTGATCCCTATATTGCAATTCCTACTTTGGCTAGTATTGCTAAACCATTGGCTAAAATAATTAATTGCTCATTTACTTCAGGCATTGTACCCCAGGCCTTAAAAATTGCAAAAGTTGTCCCAGTCTTTAAGAAAGGAGGGAAAGACGAAGTATCTAATTATAGACCCATCTCTGTTCTCCCCTTATTTTCTAAATTTTTTGAAAAATTAATGTATGAACGTCTTAGTAATTTTATTACAAAAGCTAATATCCTATTCCCATCTCAACATGGTTTCCAATCTGGACACTCCACTTTCATGCCCCTACTGAGTATGCAAGATAAGATTTCTAATGCAATTGAGAATAATGAATACTCTCTGGGAGTTTTTCTTGACCTAGCCAAGGCGTTTGATACTGTGGATCATAGTATTTTATTAAAGAAACTAAGTGTTTATGGTATACGAGGTACTCAACTTGACTGGTTCGCTAGCTATTTTGAGAATCGCATGCAGCTTGTTTGCTGCAATGGTGTATTTTCTACTATGCATGCAATTAATTTTGGTGTTCCACAGGGTTCGAATCTAGGTCCCTTGTTGTTTCTCATTTACATAAACGACCTTCCTAATGTTTCATCTATCATGTTTTTTATTTTGTTTGCTGATGATACCAATATCTTTTATTCTCATGGTTCTTTGGACACGTTATTTCAAATTGTGAATTCTGAGTTAACCCTTGTTGCAGACTGGTTTTGTGCTAATAAGCTAACACTCAATATTGATAAAACAAACTACATTCTCTTCAAATCTCATCGAAAAAGCTATCCCTCTGATTGCCCTAATCTGTACATTGATGGTGTTCCTATTACTCAAGTTGAATCAACTAAATTCTTGGGTGTTTATGTAGACCAAAACTTAACATGGAATGAGCATATAAGAAATATTTCATCAAAAATTGCTAAGAATATTGGAATTTTATCTCGTATTTCTTATCTGCTACCATCTTACACTCGTACTACTCTATACTACTCACTCATTTACCCCTACCTTTCTTACTGCAATATAGTATGGGCCTCAACTTATAAATCTCGGCTCCATAGCTTAACTATACTGCAAAAACGTGCTGTCCGTTTCTTAGCAGGTGTTCCATACGGTTCTCACACTAAGCAACTATTTTCTGAGTTTGGATTATTAAGGGTCGAACTGATCAGGATCGCTCAAATCGGGGAATTTATGTATCGCTATGATCATGACTTGTTACCACTGGTATTCAAAGGCTTCTTTTGTCGTACTTCCAGCATCCATTCTTACAACACGAGAGGTTCGAATTCCTATCGTCGTGACTATGCTCACACTAATACTCGTTTATTCTCTATCAAATTTACTGGTACCTTGGTGTGGAATAATATCCCTCTAGCTATTCGTTCTTCACCTAATCTCTTGATATTAAAAAAAAGCTACGCTCCCTCCTAGTTAATGAATTAATTGACTTAACTTAGTTGTATTTGTCTGTACTGCTATTTTAGTTAAGATTGTAGCCTATATTGTTTTGTTAATGTCGTTTAATGGTCTCTTCTTATGTTTTTGTTTGTTTATTCCAATCTAAGTATCGACTGGCTGTAATTTAGCGGGATCCATGATCCCTTCTGGACCCCATGTAACCAGTAGGCCTACATATCAATTCATTGCCTCATTGTTTCATTGTTTTAATCTTTTATTTCCATGTGTTTAACTGTACTTCCCACTCATTCCTTTTACTTTCGATATTTAGTTTAAATTAGTTAAGGTTAGTTAAGATTTTTATGTTAATCAAGTCAACAACTGTTATACTATGTAAAGCATCTTTCGGTCGCCACATATTATGTTGAAATTGTATAGAGGTGTCCCTACTTAGCGGGATCTTTGATCCCTTCAGGGCCTTCCCTTGTGGCATTCAACAATCCATACTTAAAAGTGCAATCTGATTTGTAATATTATTGTTTATTGTTGTTTGGCTACAAATAAACGATTGATTGATTGATTGAAACACCACCACGTTGGTGACCCTTGTCGTTTTGACGAAGCCAAAGATGGTAGGCCTCCTACTATATCTGTCTTGTCCAAGCACAATCGCGGTGGCTCCCGCACAGCATCTACTTCAGTAAGTTCTGTTTCTGCCAAATTGGTTTACAAAGTAACGATGACTAATTATCTTCTGAAAGCAAATGGGCTCACATTCACAGGGCTTGAAGCTGCGATGTAGATTTAAGGTGTCATTTGACAATTATTCTTCTTATAGGCAATGTTTCTTTTAGACAGAAAGCTCCGGAACTTTTTCAAGCTGTTAAAAAATACTTTAATTCATTGAAATTTTTAATAAAAATTATTTAGTTACTTTAATTTAACTTCAGCGTTTTCAATGTTTATTGATATTAAGATGTTATAAAATAAGAGGCTTAGGATTAGCCCTTCGGAACCCTTGAAATATCTTCCATAATTGTTCTGAATTTGTTCAGTTCCAGAACCTTTTTCCCTAGAAAAAACACTGCTTATATGAAACAACTTTTCTCGCGATTTTCGTAAAGTTTTCTTTTTATGCAAATTCTCGACTGTTGGAGAACTATGGACTTGTAGCTGTATACGACGTTGTTAACGTTGTTCTTATCGCAAGAAATAGTGCAGTAATAATATTTATCATGTAAAATTTTTAAACCGGTCCAAACCCGGGTAACCCGGGTTACCCGGGTTTTTACGGCCGTCAAACCCGAAACCCGGGTTTCGAAAAAGGGCCTCGGGTTTGCATTCCTATCACCATTTCTGCTGACTTATTATGGTTAGGCTAAGCTTTAGATGACTTTTTTCGGCCCATCGCACAATATGTTCTACTTCTTGCATGGGTTATTGTTGTGTCGCATTTTGTTTACATAGCCGAGACATTAAGTTAATTATATTTTTTATGAAGGCAAAGCGTCGATAATTATATTTGTGAAGCGAAAACTTGCCTGTGGAGATTTAAAACACTGTATTTGACATCAGAAAACAAAATTTGAAGTGGGCCGACATCTGTGGATATGTGTGAAACGGAAATATAGGCGTAGACCTACAATTATTTTAACGGTTAACCATTCCTCAAAATTTACATCCTTGACTGAGTTGACTCTGGTGATATAAATATGCTTTAAATTTTTGTCTGGACTACTTCCAGAACGATAATTTTCGTTCTGTTGTTGTAGATTTCAAATAAATGATTTCTGAGTTTAATCCGATTATTATAATCGGAACATAAAATGAAGCAGCAGTTGACAAATGTTGCATAATATGTCAGGTTCCATGAAATATTAGCGAACATCGCCGATGAACATAAAATGATTGATTTTCTATACACGAATTATTGCGCAAAACACAATGAGCAGGAGCGGCCAGAATGCCGAGCATGACGCAATGAACATCAACTCCGACCCATTGTTCGTGATCCCGCAAATAATGCAAGAATAAATGGACGATCGGTAACGATTAGGAATGACCTCTGTGACGAACGACGCTCCGGGATGGAGCGCTTTATTCGTTTGTTCCAAGCAAAAGGCAACAAAGAACTCAGTCTACTAACAATGCCGAAACGAACAAATCGACCCAAATGATGAAGTAGACTCTCCGCCCTCCGACGAACATCACTCTTTTTATCCGACAGGGCTCAATGGCTGAATTCACGAACTGGCGTCAATCGTGGGACGATTATGCTTTGATTAACCGCGATGACCAGCATGACCGCGCCATACAGCAGGCAGCCACGAGAACGCACATGTCTCAAGTCTTCCAAGTCGTTTTCAAAGAATTCATTTGACAGCTTTGACAGTACCGTACTGTAGTGTACCCAATGAACCCACTGTCGAGGAAGCTCTTTCGCCAAATCCACAGTTTCATACATGGTATACAAGATATTATTTTCGATCGATAACTGGTGTGAAGAGCAGCACATCAAGTGGGAAGCGGAATCGATTCCCGATACCCTCTTAAGGTTGACTCAGCCTTCCATTCGCCAGATGGCGTTTGTAAAATGAGCAGCAGGACAGATGGGCGCCTCCCAGGAATAACAAACTGTTAAATTCGTCTCCTATTAAACTTGTTATCGTCTGTTAGTACTGTGTCGTGTAAATCTTACTGCGCACTCTCTAGTTTGAATTGCTAACAAAGAATATTATTTTATTATTTCAATTCTTCACGCGCACCATAAACCGGGTTAATAATTAGAAGTTAGAACACTTTTCTTCGTTCTAAACCAACTCTGGAGACTCACCGATGTATGTAGCCATTGTCCTGACACCCGATTAATAACACTCAGTATAACCGGCGTCCAGGCTCCTGAACTCCAGAAGAAGTTTTCGAAGATCCGATCTGCGTCAAGTCTAAACCAAGTGCTCACATCATCCCCAAGCTATCGAGTCTGCCGCGGCGGATCAGACACGTCCAGTGTAGTATCATATGCTGGAAGGCAGGTCAAAGTCAAACACTTCAGTACACAACCAACGAACAAATCAATCGAAGCACCAGAGCCGCATCAATCGGACATACTAAGGCACTGTGTGCTATTGGTGTGCTGGCAAATCACACTTGAGCCGAAGCCGATGTTCCGCAAAAGATGTTATCGTTAACTTTTGCCTTATCAAAGGACATTACCAGAAGGCCTGCAAAAACGACCGAAGGACCAAAAATCAGACCCTTCAGTCATCAAACAGCCATTTATTTAGAATACAGGACTGTGTTATTAACGAGGGTAGCAGTTGTTGACGCGATGCTACTTCGCATGTCAATCAGTGACCGAAATGAAATAAGTCATCTTTTATTAATTATTGAAGACAAATGCTCACGTTTTACATATTAGACAATTGTTGCAAAGACTAACTGTCGTTGGTTCAAGAAAAGCCAATCACAGCCCAGGTGGATGGACGGGTGGATGGGTGGATAAATGGATGGGTGGATGAATGGATGGGTGGATGGACGGATGGATGGGTGGGTGGATAAATGGATGTGTGGATAAATGTATGGGTGGATGGACGGATGGATGGGTGGATAAATGGATGGGTGGATGGACGGATGGATGCCTCGTCGGACTGATGAATGCATGAGTGGTTGGAAGAGTAGATCTAAGTGTACAGATGGTATGTGTTAAGGGGTTACTGGGTTTGGGAAGACGAAAGGACGGATGGATAGATGAATGAATTATTATTATTATTATTATTACTATAAATAAATTTGTAACACAGAAATGTGACTCTGAGGAGCGGATAGTTAGCCGCCAGGAGAAGGTGCAGTTAGATATCCAAGTGCTTGAAAGCCAAGGAGAAACAGTGAGTTTCGAGCCGCTTTTGAAAGAAGGAAATTAATTTATTATTATTATTATTATTATTATTATTATTATTATTATTATTATTATTATTATTATTATTATCAGGCATCATCCGCGCCTGTCCACTGTCCAGCAGCTTGCCATGGGCCTCCACTTAAGTTAATACAGCCCTTACGCAGGTACTAAATTATGCTGCTTGAAAACAGAAACAAAATTGGGCGAATGACTTGCCCAGGGTCATTACACGAAATCCGCTCAGAAAGTTCGAGTCCGCAATCTTCAGATTACAGACCCAGCGCCCCCTAACCGAGCAGACCTCCGTGCAGATGAGTGTTGCAATGACTGAGGCGTCATCTACCGAATGCTGACTGAAGATAGGCGCTACAAAAAAGCAGACGCATCTATACTAGGATAACACGTGTTCCACAGATTTTCTATATATGTATGAGCACTTGTTATAGCGCCCCTTCAAGATTTCTACTCAGAGGCGCTCCCGACTACAGCGCGGACACTGAATCGGAGTTTCACGCCGAAGCGCATGAGCAATTGCGAGTGAAGGACTTACCCAGGGTCCCTACGCGGAGTGTCATTGTGGACCCACAAGATGTCCAAGCGTGGACCTATAAGCATTGTTGAGGTACAGCATGCCTATTGCCCAATTATGCGATTATATAACTACTCAAACTTAAGTTCAAAAGAAATATAAATTCCTATTTTCATTCATTCATGCTAGAGATTTATATAGCGCCCCTTAAGAAATCTACTCGGGAGCGCTCCCAGCCCAGCCACGGCAAAAGAAAAAAGAGTGATTTATAAAACTCAGTTTGATTGGTCAAAGGTAGGAAACGCAGCTCCGAAGGTCGGCCATTCCAGATGGAGGGACCTGCAACCGAGAAAGCTCGGCGCTGCCTAACAGTCAAGCCAGTCCGTGGAACTAAGAGTTGCCCCGTTGTCGCGGAGCGAAGCGCCCGACGCGCTACAACGTCGGACACTGGGCGACAGGTCGAGGTCACGCAGGTAATATGGAGCAAATTAGAAATTACTTGTACAGGCTACGATAGTCTGTCATCAACTATAGCACCTTTACTAAACAAATAGACGAACGCGTTGGGGCATGGAGAAAACTAATCGGTATTCCTATTGTAAAGGATTAATAGCAGGACAAGCGTTTAGTCTTATGCCAAAGAAACTCCGAGCGCGTTGTTGGGTTGCGTCAAACAAAGCGCGTGTAATCGATGTCGAACGTGTACTTCTGGTTTTAGTTGGCCACAGAAATCAATCCACGCTGTTTGCTCTCGTAACAATGTTCAGATGAGGAACATCGACCATAAAGCCCAGTTGCACAGACTGGTAGAGCGCTTGCATAAAACTTATATATACATGGGTCTGGGCGTGTTTTACGTCGAGGCCTTGGCCTGCGTTGCTAAGGCCTACGAGTCTGTCGTTTATAGCGACGCATCTAGAAGACAGTGACAACCACTGCAGACTTCTGTTCACCGTTTTGCTTCATTTGCGGTATACTTGAAGTGACGATTTCGAGGTGATGGCCACCACTATCCTTCAAGTGCTACTGCTGACTGCAATTACTGGTAAGAAGAACAACCACTAACCAGAGAGGTAGCCATGAGTATGAAGTGTTAGCGACTTCAGTTTACTTAGCCTCGGCATATGAGGAAGGTGGGTGATCACTGCTCTCCCTCGTCGACTGATGTTTCTACCGACAGCGCGTGTGGTCAGTGTACTCATTTTAATGCAGAGTTCGCTAGCGGGCGCAAGTTAAGCAGACATCTCAAAGCTCATACCTGCTGTGGTGGGGATTTGAACCCCAAACCCTAGGAATGACACTGTGTAGCAGGCTAACCATTAGACTGTGGAGTACCCAGAAAGGTTACTCAACTATTAAATTTCGAATATTGCATGGTTCCATTAGTTATTAATTATAATTGTCACGCACTAGCAGTGTGATTCTCGTTAACGATAACGATAACGAAAATGTTCGTTAACGAAAATAAAATGATTTCGTTAACGATAACTATAACTATAACTAAAAAATATCATTAACTATAACTATAACTATAACGAAAATAACACTAACGAAAATTCATCTTTATTTTCGTTAATGCAAAAAATAAAAATAGGAAGTGCAATATGGACGATTCGACATAAATGAGAACGAAAAAAATCGATATTTTTATTATGCAATTTGTCAGTTACTTTGGAAACTCGTGTATTCATGAAGCAATCCATGAGCTCTCATGACGCTAGATGGAGGAAGAGCAGGAACCCAGGATTCGATCGACATGCGCAGAAGCACGCAGGTCACTGCTCATTGTTACTCCGAGCACCACCATGGAGTCAACCCTCTCGAGACCTGGGAATGGTGGAGTACAGAAAATGAGGATTTCACCTTTCATGCATCCAAAATCTCTTAAACTGGTTACTTGAAATTTACCGCCAGTATTGTAATTGTAAGCGTGAGTTTATATAGCCTCTCATAATGCACTTCATCACTGCTGAGCAATAATCAGATAAATACAACAGTTGCTACTAAAGTGCTTCTGCAAACACGAATAGCCCGAGCAGTGAAGTCTCACCCAGAGCTGACAGTTTACACCGTGACGAGATTTTCCGAACCGTGTTTCATTAAGGATGAGGAAGGTCGACAGGCAACTAACCTCAGCACACGATTACCTTACAATACAACAGTCTCCTCGCTCACATATTTTCTCCTAGGATACGGTCTATACCTGGATGCTGAGTAGTGATTATGCTGCTCTCTCTGATTTCTCTGGCAACCGTATTCGGATCTCCATTTTATATCACTGGAAATCCCTCTGATAGGACGCAGCGCTCGTCAATAAGCTGGTGTCCTTCGCTGGCAATTTTAAGTTTACGATTAGGATTAGGATTACCGTACGATTATGTTTCCGAGCTCTCCGCCGTTAGAATATTTTCAAGAGGTCAGATTCCCGCATCCACCGACACCCAAAATACGGGCCTACACATTTTGTGCATAGTTCTTGGACTCGTCCACAGGCGTAAATACTAACTAATGTTTAAATACAATTGGCTATGCGACGCTACTTGGTTTAAGGACGATCTGTGGGGCATACAAACAAAAATAGAGTTATTCTCTCCTGCGTCGACAGGTTTCGACCAATTTTTTAGAACTTCTGACTAAAATTAATGACGCAGAAACCCGGACCGCTTGAAAATTTAAAATTAAGCTCAAATTTTGAACAACAGTTTTTCACAAAACTGATCTAAAATTCAATTCTGCGCACATTTCTTGTCTGTCTTTTTAACGAACACACGTCCTGTGCTGCAGGCCTGATGACATGATGCCATGATGGATATCCCGGACGCAGAGCATTCTGCCATTAATCAGTTTCAGTTGATGAGTTGCAGACCATTTAATTCTGCTCTTCCTCCATCTGGTCGCCATTCATCATTCTTAATGCAACACGAACCAACAAGAAGTCCGATCAAGATTTCAAGGTAGAGTCTTTTGGACAGGTTCTACAAGTGTGGGAAAGCCTGTCAATCGAGACTTTCCATGCGTACGAATGCCATTCGCCTGCGGATGAAAGTTTCCTTCTTAACGAACTCTCATGTCACTTACGCTGGCGAGAAGCAAACTTGGAATGTACTCAAAAAGGCGCTATATTAATGCTATAATTACCATAGGTTACATTGAATCGATAGATTCTAAGTGAACTTGTTAGATCGGTATGATGAACTGAACCAAAAAGAGTTTGGGATTGGTTTCCAGGTTCGGCAGCAGCTGGCATTTACTGTTACGTTTGTTCGAGCTTCGATACCAGTTCGGGTTGCTCTGAGAGCGACTTCAAGGACACTTCGGCTGTGATCAAGGAAGGATGTTCCTACTGCCAGGTATGGTTAATCGGGAAATAGGAAGGGCTCTCAAAGGGACACGGTAAAGGACAGCCTGAACACACACACACACACACACATAGAGAGAGAGAGACAGACAGACAGAGAGAGAGAGAGAGAG
Organism: Aporrectodea caliginosa; assembly: GCA_020284085.1. Lineage (NCBI taxonomy): Eukaryota > Metazoa > Annelida > Clitellata > Crassiclitellata > Lumbricidae > Aporrectodea > Aporrectodea caliginosa. The sequence goes on from JACEVL010000159.1 coordinate 590,528, forward strand.
ACAGAGAGAGACAGAGAGAGAGACAGAGAGAGAGACAGAGAGAGACAGAGAGAGAGAGAGAGAGAGAGAGAGCGAGAGAGAGAGAGAGAGAAAGAGAGAGAGAGAGAGAGAGAGAGAGAGAGAGAGAGAGAGAGAGAGAGAGAGAGAGAGAGAGAGAGAGAGAGAGAGAGAGATAGAGAGAGAGAGAGAGAGAGAGAGAGAGAGAGAGAGAGAGAGAGAGAGAGAGAGAGAGAGAGAGAGAGAGAGAGAGAGAGAGAGAGAGAGAGAGAGAGAGAGAGAGAGAGAGAGAAGACCAAGTAGTAAGAAATACACAGATGCGGGGTGTGCCTGACCATAAACGTAAACGCACCATTGAATGAAACACGAATATAATAAAGCAAACAAGACTGAAAGAAGAAAAAGTGAGTGCATGAATGAGTCAGTCAATCAGTCAACGATTCAGTCAATCAGTAAATGAACCGGTCAATCAGTCGATCAATCAGTCAATCAGTCAACGATTCAGTCAATCAGTCATTGAATCACTCAATGAACCAGTCAGAGAATTTACGCATACACGAATGAATCAATGAATGAATGAACGACTGATCGAACAAAATTATTTATAATATATCAGTCAATGAATATTACACAGGTTGAGGCTTTACTCTGTGAATAGCACGTTGGCTGACGCACTGAATTTAAGCAGTGCGAGACAAATTAGCTCATGGGTAACTACCATTGCATGGACTTCCGCTGTCTTCCAGGCGACATAGGGCCAACTTAGTGTTGTTTTCGTTAACGAAAACTAAAACGAAAACCTTCGTTAACGAAAACAAAAGGTTTTAGTTAACTAAAACTAAAACTAAAAGGAAAACTAGAGGAAAAACGATAACGAAATAAAAACTAAAACTAAACCAGTCGAAACTAATAATAACGAAAACACATAACGAAAACCACAACGAAAACACATAACGAAAACCTAGCGTCTTAGCCTCTTAGGATATTCAAAGTTTTTGGATATATGCGTTTTATAATCAGCACTTCGTTCGGTAATCTTCCGATCTTTGGAATTTTATAAGATGTCCGAACTAAATTTAGGTGGTAGACCTAAAACTAGTGGAGTATGCGACTATTTCAAGTATCGATTTGAAACAGAGTGTATCGAATGAATCCTTTTTGGGGCAAAAGCTGTATGCGGGAAAAATATTGCCAGACACGTTGAAATAACTAAAACTAATAATAACTAAAACCCCTAGCATGTAAAACTAATAATAACTAAAACTAAAACTTGGCGAAATAACTAAAACTAATAATAACTAAAACACCTAGCATGTAAAACTAATAATAACTAAAACTAAAACTCAACGCAAAACTAAAACAACACTAGGCCAACTCAGTCATCCATCCTGCCTGGGTCGATAAATGAACGCTAATGGAAGTTGTGAGACTAAATAAAAATATTCTGCCTTTGAACTGCTCCGCCAAGCTTTAATCCGATTAAGATTTCTAGGGAGTTTAATCAGTAGAGGCATTTAAAAAAGTTTGTCATCTTTACCTTTCTATCACATCATGTTTCGTTGCACTTTGGCCACACTCTGTTCAAAGACTCAGTGAAATTGATTATCTGGTCCGATACGCACCACTGTGATGAATTGCCTTCAGCCGATCAGCAAATTTGCTTTGTTTATTGCATAGTTTGCTATAGTAGATTGTACTGATGCATAGATTGTACTATATTGTGCTGTCATGAGCGTATTTGGTTTCCGGATTCAAACCCCTCCCATATAAATTTCTGAAATTTCTTTTATGCAATTATATGCGAAATACAAAAAACTGAACTTTTTAGACCATTTCCAATGGAAACCCCTCCAAAACTTAAAGCCCCTCCGAAATGTTTTTCAGGCTACGCCTATGTGTGCCTTATTATGGCATGTTGTATTGTGTTGATCGCAGTTAATTGTATGGTCATTCCATTGGTTCTATTTCTGTGCTGCAGATATCGGTGGCTACTGCTCTTTCGACGAGGGTTGTCTATCGCTCTTGTGTCCAGTTCTGCCCTGCAACAGGTGGCGGAGTGTCCGGCCAATCGGGCATCATCTACTGTTGTAGCAACAACCTGTGCAACGGAGCTTTTTCACCCATGACAAGCAACGTCCTCATATCAACGACAACGCTGTCTACGCGTGTAGACAACAGACAAGGTGTTGCGACAACTGGTAAGACGGACGTAATCTATCTGGTAAATGAATTTCATAGCAGCCGCAGTTGTTTCTTGCAACCGGGTCGAAGTGACACACGGTGACTAATTTCATATGAAAGGTGTATTGTCGATTATATTACATATAGGCTAATATTATTGGTAAGATGTGCTTTACCGGCTGGTATATGTTATAATTTGGAGTCGTCACTAGTACATGTAGCTGGTTAAGATTGGGGAGAGCGAACTTCGCCCTCACCGATGCAGACCACCCACTGGAATAGATGTCCCAACCAGGAATAGACCTATATCTTTTTTATCGTCCCTGTCCAACAAGAAGTCCGATAAAGTTTTTAAGGCAGATTGTTCTTATTTAGTTTCGACTTACTCCCTCATTCAAAATTTGTTGCTTGGTTTTTGCCATTTGTCGTTTGATAACCTTGGAGGGGTTCAAATTCACTTTTGCCGCTGTGACCAAGATGTGTGGCAACTTTGCCCAGTTGTATCACACAGACCCCTACTGCATGATAGCTCAATAATGTTATTTGCTTACGTTCAAAAATATGGGGATTTCACCTTCCGTGCATCCAAAATCTCTTAACCCGTTTACTTGAAATTTAACGCCAGTGTTGCAACTGTAATCTCGAATTTATATGGCGTCCCACAAAGAGAAGCTACATGCATAGTTAAAGGCGCTTTCTAACGTATAGTCTAAATGCTGCTTACGCCGCTCATGAACACCAATGCAATTCTTCACTGCTTGAGCAATAGTCAGATAACTACAACAGTTACCACTAGAAGGCTTGTGCGAACAGGAATAGCCCGAACAGTTTAGACCGTGACGAGAGTTTCCGTACCGTGTTACATTAAAGATGAGGAAGGACGACAGGCGATGAACATCAGCACACGATTGATTGCCTTACCATACAACATCTCCCTCGCTCGCATGTTCATATACCTCGGACGCTTCATAGTGATTATGTTCCTCTCTCTGGTCTCTCTCTTAGTTCAGCACGCTCTTGTTAAGAAGTTCGAAATGGACAATATACAAATATTTAGCTATGTTGATTCAAATACGCATTTATAGTTTCAAGAATATTTTAAGTTTCTGTAAAAGATTTAGATATTTATTTATGTGTAGATATTATAATGCGTAGATAATGAAATAAATATTTTCACGCTGACGAGCGTCTACTGCGCACATTTCTTATCCTCCTCTTAACGCTCACACGTCCTTTGCTGCAGACCTGATGACATGATGTTATGATGGATATCCCGGACGCAGAGTATTCTGCCATTTGTCAGTTGCAGTTGATGAGTTGCATCCCATTTAATCTGGTTGTCGTCATTCATCATTCTTAATGCAACACGCACCAACACGAAGTCCGATTAAGTTTTCAGGGTAGACGTAGTAGGGTCAGGTCAGGTTCTACAAGTGTGCGAAAGTTTGTCAATTGACACTTTCCCACCGTACGAATGCCATTCGTCTGTGGATGAAAGTTTCCTTCTTAACGAACTTTCATGACGACTTACGCGGCCGAGAATCAAATTCGGAATGTACTTAAAAGGCGCTATATTAAAGCTATAATTACCGTAGGTTACATTGAATCGATAGATTCTAAGTGAACTTGTTAGATCGGTATGATGAACTGAAACAAAAAGAGTTTGGGATTGGTTCCAGGTTCGGCAGCAGCTGGCATTTACTGTTACGTTTGTTCGAGCTTCGATACCAGTTCGGGTTGCTCTGAGAGCGACTTCAAGGACACTTCGGCTGTGATCAAGGAAGGATGTTCCTACTGCCAGGTATGGTTAATCGGGAAATAGGAAGGACTCTCAAAGGGACAGGGTAAAGGACAGCCTGAGACAGAGAGAGACAGAGAGACAGAGAGACCACAGAGCACACACAGAGAGACAGACACAGAGACAGAGAGACAGAGAGAGACAGAGAGAGAGAGAGAGAGAGAGACAGAGAGAGAGAGACAGAAACAGACAGAGAGAGAGAGAGAGAGAGAGAGAGACAGAGACAGAGACAGAGACAGACAGACAGACAGAGTAAGAAATACACAGATGTGGGGTAGTAAGAAATATGTCAGACAGACCAAAAACGTAAACGCACCATTGAATGAAACACAAATAAAATAAAGCAAACAAGACCGAAAGAAGAAAGAGTGATGCATGAATGAGTCAGTGAATCCGTCAATGAATGAGTGAATCAGTCAATCAGTCATTGAATCAGTCAGAGAATTTACGCATGAACGAATGAATCAATGAATGAACGAATGAACGACTGATCGAACAACCTTATTTATTATATATCAGTCAATGAATATTACATTGGTTGAGACTTTACTCTGTGAATAGCGCGTTGGCAGACGCACTGAATTGAAGCAGTGCGAGACAGATTAGTGACATGGGTTGACTTCCACTGTCTCCCAGGCAACACAGGGCCAACTCAGTCGTCCATCCTGCCGGGTTTGGCAAATGAATGCTAACGGAAGTTGTGAGACTAAATAAAATATTCTGTCGTTGAGCTGCTCCGCCAAGTTTTTATCCGATTAAGATTTATGGGGAGTTTATTCAGTAGAGGCATTTTAAAAAGTGTGTCATCTTTACCTTTCTATCACATCACGTTTTGTTGCACTCAGGCAACACTCTGTACAAAGACTCAGTGAAATTGATCATCTGGTTCCACGATTGTAATGAATTGCCTTCAGCCGATTAGCAATTTTTCATTGTTTATTGCTATAGTGTGCTATAGTAGATTGTACTATACATAGATGCATAGATTGTACTATATTGTGCTTTATGGTAGTATTTAGGGGGTATTTACGGGTTCAAACCCCCAAATAAATTGCGGAAATTTTTTCAATGCAATTATATGCGAAATACAAAAAACCTGAACGTTTTCCAATGGAACCCATCCCCGTAACTTAAAACCCGTCCGAAATCTTTTCCTGGCTACGCCCCTGTGTGCTTTTTTAAAGGCGTGTTGTATTGTATTTATTACAGCTAATTGATTGTATGTATGTATGAGATCTTGTTATAGCGCCTGCTTCAGTGGCGTAAATATAAACGGGGCAAGAATTTACTGAAAATTTTTTTTCTTACTGCCCCAAAAATTCTGATGACCTTTTTTCTTCGTCTTTTTTTATGAAAAAGTGGTTACATTGTTAAGCCTCAAGTGGCGCCCGCGCCCAAACCATGCTCGTGCATAATATTGCTTTTGATCTTTTTAGCTATTCTTGCCTGATATTCTAAAATACAAAAAACTGAATTTTTCGACTATTTTCAACTGCGCCTCTTCAAAAAAGGCGCTCCCGAAGCGCGGACACTTAAAAGTTTCCGCCGAAGCGCGAAATTGCGAGTTATCCTGGCTACGCCCCTGTGTGCTTTATTTAAGGCAATGAACATACCCCTACACCACCGCGTCCATTTATTACAGTCTCTGCTGTATAACCATTCCATTGTTTCTATTTCTGTGCCTCAGAAATCGGTGTCTACTGCTTTTTCGGCGACGGTTGTCTATCGCTCTTGTGTCCAGTTCTGCACTGCAACAGGTGGCGGAGTGTCCGGCCTATCGGGCAACATCTACTGTTGTAGCAGCAACCTGTGCAACGGCGGAAGACGCAGCTTCTGGAGAGGATCAGGAGCAGACGTTGTGATGATGATTCTCATGGCAGTAATTTCGCTGTCTCTGAAGAAGTAATTCTTGGTATCAGCACAGACAAATGTGGTTGGAGAATGTTCATAAGAGCATAAGTTGTCTAAATTAATGATAAAGTGCAGTCGTTGTTGCTCAAACATGGACAGACGGATATAAACGAGGTCTTGGCCATCCACAGATGAAAACCGGCGAAAGACGATGGACTAACCCCTCACATGTTTTACATATACATCCGGAATGTGATGGGAAATATAATAGTAATAGGAGATTTCCGCTACAACTATTGAGTAGACGATTAGATATCGTTAATGTCAGACAGACAGACAGACAGTCAGACAGACAGAAAGACAGATAGACAAGTTCGTATTTTGGTAAGTGTTCAATAAAAAACCCTTACTATGTTGAAAATCAGTTTTCTGAATTTCTGTTGCAGTCCAGCATTGAAACGACGCAATTGCTTTACTCTCCTCGTAAAAGACGCAGCAAAGATAGCGAAGTTATAGTTATTTAATTTCATTATTTGCGCTATTGTGATTAACAGTTTTCTAACCAAAACCAGTGTAGGCCTAATTCAGTTTAATCAAAATTCATCGATTGATTGATAGATCAACCAACCAGTCAACAATCACCTAAATCAATCAGATGGTTAGTTAATCGGTCAATGAGTTAATCAATCAAGCGTTATTAGATTAAATCAGTTACACATGTCATTAGAACTTCTTCGTTCTTGCAATAACGTTTGAAGGTCAGTAGCAGGTCAGTAACCTTTCCTTTAAGTTCCATGGCACGACGACAATCACGTGACTCTGAAAAATCGGAGCCTCTGAATGTCAGCCTCGAAATGCGACGAGCCACAGAATCACATTCAACTTGCGAGTCCATGTATTGCTTGAATGATTCAAGCAAAATATGGACTCACAATAAAATTCGTTGACTGCTCTGAAGTGCGTTGATTAAATGTAAATGCAAATGCACACGTTTTTATTTAGCGACCGTATGGCCTGACTCTACTCATTTTGCAATGAATGAATCGGGTGAGATCCTTCATCGCCGCTGCCCGTTTGAACGGGCGCCACGCCATTCAGGGTTCCCGTGCAAGGACCGTGCTAGCCCGAAATTTAAATCTCTGAAATAAACCAGCATCGGAAGGCGAACTGCGATCCGCACGCTCTCTAACGCGGAGGTGCATGACACGCAGCCTGCGCTCTAACCAATGTAGCTAACTGTTCATCTGAGATGCCATCCAAACAATATTCATTCAATCGAATTTCTTTCACCGATTACTTCACTGCATCGTGGACACCAGCGTCGCCTTGTGGTTCTTTCCTTCCGGCGGCGGAGGAACAGTCTACTTCCGGTTCCGGTCTCTGCTGGCGATCTCTGAATGGTCGGTTGTTGACGGATCCTGGAACAGATGAATCTGTATAGGATCCGGACAAGTGTCGTTGTTCCGGCGGATGACGGGACTGCGGTTTCACAGGTTCCCTGGAAACGAAATATTCAAGGTTTTAAAATAGACTAATGGTTTTTCCAGTATAATATTCGGTCGGTCGGTCGCGTTTCCTCGGTCGCTCGGTCGATATGCCGAACTGTCGATCGGTCGGACACAGTATAATCGGTCACATTAGTTTCCACAGTCTTAAAGGCAGATGGAGAGCGGATACGAACTCCATGAAGCGAAGTTGGTAAGAGGACATCAAAGAATCCGATCACGTATTCTTGTCGATAGTCCGCTAGAAGGAACAAATGTGGGACTGTGATTGATGTGTCATAGGGCTAATAATGGCGCCTCGTAAATCATAAATGCGTTGCTCAGAGGAAAGCAAACTTACTGTTTCTGGAACATTTATTTTGTCGACTGCTGTCGCAGAAATATCATAAGGAATGACAAATGTGTATGCATATGGCGGGTTGACTATGCTGGCAAGCAGCTATCGTATGTTGGGAAGCGTAGTTAGATAATGAGGAAACAAGGTGAATGTCTAGAAAGAAATTATGCAAGGAACGGTACGGGAATTATTTCAAGAGGGAAACCAAGGAAGAGGTGGATGGACAATGTGGGCGAATAGTTTACTTTATCAACTTTAAAGGTTGCTGCGAGAAACCGAGGACATAGAGAGGATGTAGAAGAATCGTCTACAATGCGACCAACCCTCGTATCGAGGACGGTTGAAATAGAAGAAGAAGAAGAAGTTAGATTCTATTCTGGGAATTATAAATTTGTTACTTTACATAGTTTTACTACAATAATTTTGCTAAATAATAAATAGAGTGTGATTCAGTAGAAATGAATTTTGTACACTCAAGCCAACTTGGTTAACTGGCATTGTCCATTCACCCTCTAGAGGCGCTATACAACATGCTTAAATACAATACAAATCGTTCATTCTATTCATGTAGACATCGATAGCACAGTTGTTATAACACATATATAGGCTACTGCTCCAATCGATGCAGTGAAAGTCAACAGTCATAAACCATTACGAAGGTTCAATCAAAATTCGATATAGCAAAGATTCTAGAAGATAACTGAGATAAAACAGATGAGTTTTTGAGTATGAAATGAGAAATGGAAGGGCGGACAGAATTCCGAAACTTTCGATAAACCACTGAGAATGCCTACTAACTTCTATCCTCTTGTTTCGGTTTAGCAACAGTGATGTAAGTTTATCGATATAGAATTGTCGTTGGCGAGTGTATTGTCTTTTGGACATGAATATGCTTCGGATAGCCTACGCGTTAGATTTGACTTTGCCATATTAAATGGAAAACAACCGAGCTTCTAGAGAGATTCGGCTGCCATATGGCCTAACCCACCCAAACATCTACCTATAGGCCATACGATGTTTTCGAGTCTGAAGGAATTAAATGACATTAAGGAGCAACCACTGTCAACGCTGTTGACTGAAAATACTCTACAACAAGTAGATCTGCCATCTAAAGCTGTTCACTTCTACCACCTTGTTTTTATAAGCACGCGCTCCGTTTGCCCTAACAGGCTTAATCATGTTTAGCTGCTTACCAATAAGCACTTAATCTGTGCACGCTCAAATGCAAACTTCAAGTAGCGAATGCAGGAGAATTTGCGCCATTAATAAGGCATGTTTGCCTATTCAGATGCCTATAGTCCATTATTCTGCGATTGACTTGTCTTTGACAATAGACCAGAAGTTGACTTTTACTGAGTTTCTGAAGGGAATAGGTTTAGCTTTAATCATCTGCGTCAGATACGCACTATACAGCGCTCGATCTCTGCAAAGCTGATTCTACCCTAATGTACTGATACATTAATAATTATTATTCACTGAGATTTATGCGGACTTCCTTTTTTCGGATCTACGAACTTCAGTCCGTTTTAAACACTGCGATTCAGCTAATCGCAGGATTTCAGTTTGGTCATCTGGCTCACTACATTCGGGACGAACTGCACCGGTCATCCATGCAAATACGCATTAAGTTCAAGATCCTTATGCAGCAGCTGTCTACCTGCCTTTAGCCGGTTTTGCTCCCTCCTATTAAGGTAGGCAGGTGTCTATGTGCCGTCTATACCTGGGCGCAGGTCTCATCGCTGTACAGAGCAGGTGATCTATTTGTTGGCCACTCCTGTTCTTCCACATAGAAACGTGTCGTAGTCGGTCCCTCCTTCTCGAAGAGGCTGCCACGCGACCCGTAGTCTGAGCTTTGTGTTCGGTCTACCTGTCTATTCGCTGACGGTTGAAGACTAATTATAGACTATTTTATTAGATAGTCGTCTTGTGTTTTTACGTCGGAATTTTCTCGAACAGAGACGCTATATAAATGGGAAATTAAAAGAATTACCTTGATACCATCGCTCATTGCACCTGCGTGTGGTTACCTGCGTGTGGTTACCTGCGTGTGGTTACCTGTGTTTACCTTTGCAGGCGACGTTAAATGCCCCGTAGATGAGCGGATTGACCATGGAATTGGTCATTCCAAAGAAGAAGATCCAAACGGTGTAGCGCTGCTCCACGGTTTCAATGTTCGTGATGAGATGAATGATGAGGATGACTTCGTAGGGGGTCCAGCAGATGATGAACGCAGCCACTATGACGGCAGTCATCCGTAACGACTTCACCTTCGCTTTGTGAAAAAGGCGGCCTCTTAGAGGTCCGCGCGTCATCGCGTCTCCCCCGTTTCCGGTTTCAGATTCTGTACAGAAAGTGAAAATGATCATCTTAGTAGGAGTAGTATAGTAGGAAAAAAAGTAGTAGCAGTAGTAGTTGTAGTAGTAGGCTAGTAGCAGTAGTGGTAGTAGAAGCAGTGGTAGTAGTCGTCATAGTGGAAGGTAGGTATACCCTTGCCTCAGTATTTTTTATCTCAAGAGATCATTCATAGTTCGGCTGAAAATAATACTAATTTCAATACAACTACAACTAAAATTTATAATAGATATTGTGCCAAAATATAATGGCAATTATCAACGATGTCACCAAACCATTGATTGCCCTGAGTGTCACGAACGTGTTTGTGAGTGACGAATTCATGAAAGTGGAACAAGGCCGTATACATGCATATCTAAACCATAATATTATTATTATTAGTGTAAGTAGTGTTAGGATTTAAATAGCTTTACTAGTAATATGCCATATAAATATATAATTATTCTCTTTATTTATGTAAGTCCAGTAGCAGTAGCAGTCATAGTGTGTTGCTATATAAATAACTTATTATTATTATCTTTATATGTGTCAGTCCACTTCTCACACATGACACTAACCAAAGAACTGGCATTTTTTCCTATCTGCCTGACAGAAACATCATTGTTATGTTTCGATACCAAGTAGGCAGGCCCGCCGACAGAAATTCCGGGCCCCTAGACAGAGCAGTCACGGGCCCCTAACTTTTTACTTTTTTTGAACAAAGTGAAATAATTATAGCTCAGATACGACCCTACATTTTTTTCTTACTTCCGCAAAAATTTCTGATGACCTTTTTTTTTGCTTTTCCGTGAAATTTCAGAAGGAAAATTGTCACAAGCCGCATTTTCCGCCCTCCCGGGCCCCTCGTTATGTTACGTAGGCCTATGAGTGCCCCCCCCTCTCGGCGGGCCTAGGAGTAAATAAATACGTTGCATTCTTTGTTTTATGTGAATATGATATTATGAGTAACACATAATTACAATATCTGTGCTTTAAATATACGTAGAGTGTAGGAGATGATAGAGTGATCGTGCAATGTAGCAAGAAGGAAGGTTCATGTAATGTGACAGGAAATTTCAACGGCTTTAAGGTCGCCTTCGATCGGATGGTCGTCCGGCCACTGGTCCCGATGCCCCTTAGGACTGAAGCAGTTCAATACGTTTATTGAAGTCTCACATCAAGACAAATCCCATTGCTCATTATTATCTTCTCTACATATTTTAAGATAAATGTTTAAATTCGGAATTGTCGTCGACTGTATGCCGCAGTAAATGAGACCATGTTTGGCAGAGATATTCGGTTACACTACTTCGTTCCTATGTATGCACCGACTCATCACTAAGGTGGCCACGTTTTGGGTCATCCCTCTATGTCTATAGACTACATCTACCTCTCTATGTTTGTATGTATGTCTGTCTATGTTTTTTAAACAGTTTTTTCGGCCTGTGTGGCGATTGGTCAATCAGTCTTCGTTCAGCGGTCTGACATTTCAGACAGACTGGCGGCTCAGAATGTCCGTGTCTCAAATAGTCTGCCTCTGATTGCATGCCTTCCATCAGCCTTTTGGCGCCAGAGAAGTCAACCACACATATGGATATAATAATATATTCAGTTGTATAAATAATACCGACATCATAGAAATTGTCTAGCTATAGATATTGATGGCAAATGTTTGTACAAATTGTCAGACTTTAGAAGAGTTTTCATTACCGGCCTTTAGCAGAAGCAGACAACGGATACACAAGATGAGCCGAGGTGGAAGAGACAGACAATAAACTGAGCAGACGGAAGGGATGTGACCGGAGGGCGAGAAAAAAGGCGGCAGAACAAAAAACACAATGGCGCGCGCGGATGAACAATAATTGCGTCTGCTCGATAATTTCCCCGATTTACGCAGACATATATACATGTACATACATGCATAAATACATACATGCATACATACATGCATACATGCATACATACATTATGTATACACGCACATACATACATAGGCTACATACATTAGAGATCCTGAGTGGCCGAGTGGGTTGGTAGCCCGCGTGTCACGCCGGCGGCCCGGGTTCGATCCGGGTCGGTCGGTTTATCAGAGATTAATTTCTCGGATCTTTACTGCGGGTGGCTCGGTCGCAATATAAACGTGGAGTACAATACAATACAACACGACACAATACAACTGGGGCGCGGTGGTGTAGGGTATGTTCGGTGCCTTGCAGCTGGAGGGTTGCGAGTTCGAATCCACCTCAAAGTCGCCGCGTAGGGACCCTGGGCAAGTCCTTCACTCGCAATTGCTCATGCGCTTCAGCGTGAAACTCCGATTTCTGTTCGTCTGCAATTAGCAAAACTTTTCAGACGAAGATTTTGGTCGTTTGCGGACAGTGGTTGCTTTCTTTTCTCTGGAGAGATGAAGCAAACCGTTCGTATCCAAAGTCATATATGTCTGACAGAGGCAATTAGCGTCGGCGAACAGCCACAGACATGAGCCTTTTAGCTTCCGGTTTAGCTAAAAACGATTTGAACTCTTGACTAATACGGGATTGCATGCATAATGGCCCATGATATGTTTGTCACAATGCAAAGCTGTATACAGTAGGATACAATAGAATAGCACAACGCAAACACACATCCAAGGCCATCGCGTCAAAATCTGCCTCTTCTCTCTGTCCTTCGCCAAGTCATAGACGTTAAAGTCACTGCTGTCAAAACATTTGGACATCGTAATCACATTGCAACCTTTCATACGAAGTCTCTTCAAATCTCGTATCCATCGCATCAGGATCGAAGAGATGTCGCAGACCACTGTACCCATCTACTCCCTCTGTAACCATCTGTTTTGTTCGTATCTAGTTTCAGAGACTCAAACGTCCCCTAATTGCACTGGATCGCGTGGCCTTACGTGCATTTTCTCGATCAAATCCATTAACTATACATGTTCAGCTACATTTGTTTCTTGTAGGAACCCGAGTTAATGTGTAATGACCCGTCTGACTTATACAGTTCTTAGTAAGCGCTCTCACAATGTAGTGCATTGTATCTATACATTTATATAGCGCCTCTCGCAGTGCACACCAATCAGAGGCGCTACATGTAAGTACATGAGCGGTACCGGTATCCTGTCATCAGCCAGAGACATTGCAAAATGCAAATGCTCCGTGGAGACATTTCTCCATGGTCATTTCCGGCTAGGGCAGAAGGGTATTCCCTGTGGTTGCTTCCGCTCGGGCTAACTTCCGTCTTTAATGCACTTGGCCTATAGTTACATAACATAGGCAGAATGTAGCTTATTTGATGTAGGTATATTACATGAACCACTTATTAAGTAGGAAAACCTTTTGAAACGTGTATTTATCAGCAGTACGAGACTAATTAGAGACTACCAGATTATGTTTATTAATTATATTTGAGTGGATCAGCCGCTTACAGCGTTATGTCTGTTGTTAACACAATAAGCGAATACATGTATATGATGATGACGTATGATCATGCTGGAGCTTATAAGCCTAACGGTCACGTTATCAGCATTAGGATAATTTTCGCCTTGTACTCGGGGAAGTCTCTTCCTTGACCGCGTCTGTTTTCGCAGCATTAATAAATTGCAACGTTGTCTACACAGGTAAACAAACGAAAAGGCGTTTAAGCTGCATTTCAATGTCAGGCAGCAACACAAATTTAGGCCAAAATAACCGGAGGACTAGAGTGCACAAATAGCTGGATACAAAAGAACCTCATGCTTTCACTTTTAAATACTACGCAGTGTAACATTGAAGACTGGAAACCTGAGGAATGCGTGGCTGTAAGTTTGCCATGGCTTTCTGTTTTCGTAATTATTATGGGACCGCAGCATCTATTTGCCCACCGCGTATTTGAGTATTGCCCTGTTAATGCTAAAGTCACTATAGCAGAGTGGGAGGCAGCTGAAGAACTAAATAAGTTCCTCACTGGAAAAACTAGAGAACATTCCAGGCACCAGAATCAATATTTAGGTAACGATGTGAAATAATTTGTTTAACGAAAGCCGAGGAATCCCTTGGCTTCTCGACCACCACATCTGGCAGCCGCCAGTTGGCCAAAATCTGCCTAAACTAATATTGGTCAGATGACCGCCGCAGGAAAATGAAATTCCAGCCAAAATTAGACTATTTTTGGCGGCAGTAAACATCATCGGAAAATTTTCTGCTCAATATTTGGTTTTTGAAAGGTGCGTATCTAACGTTTTAAAATTTATTTATTGGTAGGCCTATTTGTCGTTTCAGTTTCACGTCTTAAACATGCGATTAATTGACGCGAATATTATATGCGGCGATGCCTGCATAGTTTCGTAATGCTGAGTTCTGCTTACTGTCGACGGCATAGGCTGCTGACGGAGACCTCGTTTACTGTCACGAATCTGCATAAACACCAGACACGTGGGTAATGTTTCTTTCAAAACGACGACATACGTGTATTTCAACGGAATCAAACTATTCCTTTATTACTCGCAATTTGTGTCCACAACATCATCTGTTTATACCTACATCTCGGCCTCTCTCTCTCTCTCTGTTGGCTCAAATTTGTCCAAATGTACTGTATCTCCGCTGTATCCTACATCATTGGTTGGCTCAAAGCCAATGACTGTATCTAAAATGAACAAGACTGACGTGGCTCGTACCTAGAGATCACTTCAACCTCCATTTTTCTATAAGATATTGAAGTTTTCGAGTTCCCGAAGTTCGTAGCTTAATAATAGTTGCTTTCAAAACAATTCTTGTCCAGCTGGGATTCAGTTTAAAATCGCACATCGTCTAAACTCTTAAGCACAACGCTTCATTGTCTTACACCCGAGCTATCTAGCTGTGTTTCGCATGGCAGTCACATATACGACCCTGCCTATAGCAGGTCAAACTGCAATCGGCTCCAATGGGGTTTGCTCTAGCCATCGAAAGTAAGATTTACAGTTTCCCTCCATTTTATACAGTTGTCTATCGCTGTGGAATTCGTTGCCTCTAGCATTACTCGGCGTTTCTCTTTTCTCTTGATTGAATAAGCAGATCAGGTCGTTACTCATCCTTTCCGATCTAACGGCTCCATGCATGTCGGCAATTTCATTAAGCGCTAGACAACAGTAATAACTTTTGTCAGTAACTTTGGAAAATTAAATTTCATATATCACAGTTTTTGCAAGAATTTTGTCACTGGTTATCGGCCATTTACCCTCCATGTCTTGAGAAAATTGAAAAAATGAAACTAGCAGTTATCTGGGTGAAAATCGACCGAAAATGTGTGACTGAAAATAAAAAATGCAGCTACTCGGCCGATAGGGTCAATAACTTTTGGCTGCGAGGGTCCAGCAATTACGTATATCAAAGGAAAGGCAAGCAATCACGTGTGTCAAGGACAGGCAAGGAGTGACATTGGGAATAATGAATACAAGGAACTTCGTGTTTCTGAGAAGAGACAAAGATTGACGTAGACAAGAAATGATTCGTCGTGAAGAAAGAAATAACAGCATGTCGATTAGGCTTATTTTCTGCAGAATCGACACGATCATCATAATCACATCATGTACATAATCGCATTAGCAAAAGCACGGAATAATGCGTGTCGACAGAATCGCAAAGTCTCTTGTTAAAAACATGCATTATTTCCTGTATACTGACTGAGCACATTTCCAGCCAAAAATAATAGCCGCCTATATTGGCTCACTTACCTTTGCGCAACTGGTGAGATTTTCTGGCGATTCGGCAGAAGATGAGCAGATAGGCGGTGATCATGATGAGGAGAGGTAAGATGTAGCCAAGGACTATCGAGATGCCCCCGTACAGCTGTTCCTGCCATGTCTCACTGTACGCGCCGTGCGTAACGCATTGGTAGAAGTCTTCGTTAAACGGAGCCTTGAGAACGCGAAATATGAACGCCTGAAATCAACAGACAAGTCAGCATCAAGATAATCAGAATCCTTACCGTGATCATCATATTCTGTGTCATGAACTGTTTAAGAATGATTATGATGGTGATGCTGAGGTCATCGTCATCGTAATCATCATCGAAATCCTGGCGCCTCCACTGTAGCCTATGTATACGTGTGCAGACGCGTGTGAGTGTATGTAGGTGTACGTGTGTGTATGTCTTTCTCGGAATTGATAGCACTGGTCATTCTGTGCAGTCGACAGTAGACATACCAAAAATCCTGCGCTCTAAAGGTCGTTGCTATTGACATGCGGTCAGCCATTTGTCCACGGGCGAGCGTCCGTTTGGTCAATAATTAATTAATATTGGCTCGAATCCTATCTTTCAGCGAAGCAGTGCAACTCATCGTTTCTTTTAAGCCATATCTCTGTATTTTTCGACCTGACTTTTGTACTAAGCGCTCTGCGATCCAATGCAGGTCCGTGTTCCATGAATCTCTGATTGCGTCGTGTCAGAAAATCGAAACTGAATCGCACAGGTTGCCATATGGCAGTTCGTACAGATGAACATCGGGTAACGCTAAATTGCTATTCTGCAAAACAAGTCTTGTAAGCGATAGCAGCTTAAATTACTTTAATGACTGAGAACAGGAAGGAGTGTTCTTCCAAATGGTTTCGAATAACTGAGTAGAGGAAGAGTACTCTTCTGAAATGATGCACTTGTCCCAACGCACAGCATGATACCTGCAGGAGGAGTCAGAAACTAAGCCTTGAAGACAGACGAATCCAAGACAAGAGGATAAGACGGGAGGAATAATCGAATCGTGGAAGATTATGAATATGCGGCAGGCGATGGATTAAATTGTGGGTAAGGGGCGTGGTTGTTGAGATGGAGAGCAGGAATGGAATGACAGAAGAGCAGAAAGAACGAATGAACGAGTTAACAGACAGTCATAGGATTGTGCTTTACCTGCAGAAAAATGAACCACAAAACCGACGGATAGGCTATGTTCAATGAAGTACGTTTAATGAAGATGTGCAAATAACAATTTATACGGAGAAACCAAAGAAGTAAAACAGAACGCAATATATTGACAGGAATAAGAAAAACAAATTAGAGATAGCAGCAGCAAGGAGGGCAGAAGAACGCTCGAAAATTTCGATGGACAGAGGTGCATTTGACTCCACTTTTGACCAAATAGGTAAAAACAAATGTGATTGCTCATTTCGCCGGAGGACTTCGACGATTGGTAGGTCTGTTTGAGAGGGAAGTGAAATGCAAGAGCCAGATAAATTAAAAAAAACTTTGATAAACGTATTAAACGGTATGTATGGGGAAGATAAAAACATTGCGGACATTGCGATTAGGAAAGAAGTCATCGCGAATTTCGAAGAAAGAAGTCAACACGAGTTTCGAAGAAAAAGAAGTCATCACGAGTTTCGGAGAATGCAAGCAGTTGTTAAGCTCTTTATGTCTCGATTACACAAACAGATACTGGAGTTGTTTTGATGGCATAAACCGCAATCGTGATCTTATTTGGCAGCTTTAAGAACAGTCATAGGTGAAAGGAAGGGGTAAAGAAGTTCAAGAAAATCATCATCATCAAGCTTAATTGGAAATTGAAGACTGGATATATATCCAAGCGAAGAAAATGACGAAACATCAGACGATAAAAGGCTCTGTAATAAAAGTAAGGCCTAACACGCTTGTTGTTATGCTACAGAAACTAATCATAAGCTCGATCCTGGGTTGATCGACATGTGATTCTCTGTACATTGAAAACCAGTAGTCCGATATGTACAGATTTGTTTTTTGCGTGCTTATGATGGCAAAATCTCCTAACAGAATTAGTCTGGTATCTATCCGCAGGCCTATATGCAGTGGCGGCGCCAGCTATACAATTTAGGCAGGTCGCATCTGGGTCATGGGAGTTATTCAGCAGGTCGAAGAAATTAATGTTTGAGTTTGACGCATCAAGCAGCATAACTTATATATATAGCCTACATATATATATATAATATATAATATACATGTAAACATAACGAAGAAAATTAAATTATTATTGAACGTTTTAGCCCAATTGTTGTAGCATATTCAAATTTTAAAATAATTCATCATTAAAACGTTAAACTTTAGTTACCTAGATTTGGAAGTCGTTCAGAACATTAATGAACATGCATCTGTGCTATCGCACGAGTCACCTTTTCAACATACAGAAACATCGTTTAACTCATGATTCATTATTATCGTTCAGAATTAAAATCGGCGTTAGGCGAATTTCTTAATATGATGATATGACTTTCATGATGGTTAACGCGTTTTCCGACAGATTTATTTGAAGAAATCTTCAATGTTGCCGTGCCTCATTGATATATATTCATTTCTTTGCTAAGTATAATTATGACGAAACATCAGACGATAAAAGGCTCTGTAATAAAAGTAAGGCCTAATCGACGACGCCATGTTGTATTTATTTCCACTAATTTTTGACGTAACGGCATAAGACTCGATCCTGGGTTGATCGACATGTGACTCTCTGTACATTGAAAACCAGTAAGTCCGATATGTACAGATTTGTTTTTTGCGTGCTTATGATGGCAAAGCATCTCAAAATAGGCAGGTCAAATTAGTCTGACCTATCCAGCGCCGCCACTGCCTATATGGCAAAGACGCCTGATTAAACCTTAAAATGAAATAAGCCTGGAATAGTGCTATACTTCGACATTGGTCTATTTAATGCACTTATTATTGGTGTTTCATAAATATTCGCTGTTTCACACATGTCATTATTTTGTGCTGTATTTCCGTCAGAAGTCAGTCTCGAAGCTCTAATTTTATCCAATAATTAGAATATGCCTAATTAATTGTAGAGGGGATACTTCAAATGGTACACGCTGTAGCTTGGTCTCCAGTGGTAACACATACGACGCCCAATTATAATAGAAACAAAGACACCGAATAAAAATGAACCCATGTTGTCCGTTTAATCATATATCAATGCTTGTAGCGTTTTAAAACAAGAACGAACGCCTTAATTAGGCCTATTACAGTTATGTAGTAAGCAGTAAGCTACATAACACAAGCAACGTAACTCGGATTTTACGAGACTTGACATAATTAAAGTGAATACCCTACAGGTAAGTGAGATAGGAGCATATTGCTGATGATACAGCGCCATTTCTGAAAAGTCTCTTAAAATTATGCTCCGACGCCAAATAACATCATTTCCAGCAAATACAACTTCAACTTAGATTCCCTACGGCATTGCAGGCATGTATGTATGCATTGTATTGTATGTATGCATAAGCACTTGTTATAGCGCCCCTTCAAGATTTCTACTCAGAGGCGCTCCCGACGACAGCGCGAACACTGAATCAGAGTTTCACGCTGAAGCGCATGAGCAATTGCGAGTGAAGGACTTGCCCAGGGTCCCTACGCGGCGGCTTGAGGTGGATTCGATCATTCGAACCCGCAACCCTCCGGCTGCAAGGCACCGAACATACCCCTACACCAACGCGCCATATGCACTCATTAGTCTACAGCCACAGCGTGTCGCTGGAGGGCAACACAGGCAATCAGATTGCTACCAACGTTTTATGGGCAGAATTCTCCACTGCAATCACCTCTAACAACTTAATGGCAAGCCAATTGTTTCGAGGATTTCGGAATTATAGCAGTAAAACTATGTTATTTCCAATAGAGCCTAGTTAAGCAAATGGCAGCTGAATCGAGTTGTAGCCAACACTTATGAAACTCTGTGATTATTACTTTATTCTCTATAATAATAATAATAATAATAATAATAATAATAATAATAATAATAATTATTATTATTAATAAGGCTATTATTATTATAAGGCTGCCGGGAACCGACGAGCGGCGAACTCTGGACAGATCCAACAGAGGATATCGATAATAATAATGATAATAATAATAATAATAATAATAATAATAATAATAATAATAATAATAATAATAATAATAATAATAATAATAATAATAATAATAATAATTGTTGGTATAATAATAATAATAATAATAATAATAATAATAATAATAATAATAATAATAATAATAATAGTCTAATAATAATAATAATAATTATATTTTTAATAATAATAATAAATTATAATATCATAATATATCATACATGTACGAACATCGAGCATAGCGTTATACAGATTCGTACAATAGCCTGTCTTCGTATATTTTCTCGAAATTGTTTAGTACAATGAACAGGTCAGGATCATAAATGTAACCGTAGGATCAGACAGACCTAGCCAGTCGGTCAGTCGGTGCATGTTTTGTCGGTAAGTCAGTCAGTCAGTTAGTCAGTTAGTTAGTCAATCAATCAGTCAATCAATCAATCAGTCAGTCAGTCAGTCAGTCAGTCAGTATATATGTCCGTCAGTCAGTGAGTAAATGAGTAAGTCAGTGAGTCAGTCGGTCGGTCAGTTGATTGGCCAGCTAGTCACTTAGACTAGTTCCTTTATAATATAAGATAAGGCTATGGTAGAGATGAGGATTGGTTCAATGCACGAAAAGAAACAAGGACGCTGAGGAAGAAACGCATTTATGGGGCATCATGCGCCTCATTTGCATTTTCTGGGTGACCGATGCTTCCTACATCATCTGCTGCAATGGCAGCCACGCAAAATATATCGGGCACTTTCATCGGGCGAAGGCTTCATCGGTCAGGCGTCGTCGGTTGGTCCTCGACTCAGACGGAGGAGGAGCCTCAAGTCGACCATGAAAGACGAATTAATCGACGACGGATGGGGCGACGAAGTCATCGCAAGAACAGCAGAAATTATGCATGACGATTCATGATATCAAGAGACCCACTAAAGAAAGAACACTTTCTCTTTCTTTCTGTCTCTCTCTCCCTCTCCCTCTCTCCCTCTCTCCCTCTCCCTCTCCCTCTCCCTCTCTCTCTCCTCTCCCTCTCCCTCTCCCTCTCCTCTCCCTCTCCCTCTCCCTCTCCCTCTCCCTCTCCCTCTCCCTCTTCCTCTCTCCTCTCCCTCTCCCTCTCCCTCTCCCTCTCCCTCTCCCTCTCCCTCTCTCTCTCTCTCTCCCTCTCCCTCCCTCCTCTCTGTCTCTGCCTGTCTCTGTGTCTGTCTCTCTATTTCCTCCTCCTCCTCCTCCTCCTCCTCCTCCTCCTCCTCCTCCTCCTCCTCCTCCTCCTCCTCCTCCTCTCTCCTCACTCAAAGCTGTTCATGTTGTCTCTTTCTCTCTCACTATTATTCTGTCACCCTCTCGCTCTCTGCTATTCTCTGTTCCCTCTCATTCTCAGTTTCTCGCTCACTCTTTATTATAATCTATCCTAATAATTATCTCGAAGTTTCTCTTCCCTCCCCCTCTCTCTTGCTCTGCTCTCTCTCTCTCTCTCTCTCTCTCTCTCTCTCTCTCTCTCTCTCTCTCTCTCTCTCTCTCTCTCTCTCTCACTGTCTCTGTCTCTGTCTGTCTCTGTCTCTGTCTGTCTCTGTCTGTCTCTTTCTGTCGCTGTCTCTCTCTGTCTCTCTCTGTCTCTCTTTGTCTCTCTCTGCATCTCTGTCTCTGTCTCTCTGTCTCCCTGTTTCCTTGTCTCTCTGTATGTCTGTCTGTCTGTCTGTCTCTCTCTCTCTGTTAGTTTGTCTATTTCACTTAATCAGCTGGTCGTTTCCAGGCATTGCTTTTAATAGTTTACAGCTACAGCAACCGACCGCATGGGACACCAGAACGCAGCTTATGTCACCTCAGCTCAAACAGCGGCTCAGCTCAGACTGGAGCCATCACAGATTCACCAGTACCAAGGGACTCAATTACTGTAATTTATCTTAACGGCAATACATCAGGCATTTATTGCGCATCGATGGTAAGTTCACCCGCATAGATGACCTGTCTCCTGCACGACTTAAATCAAACTGCAACCAGTCGACTGGTTGTCGCATATTCAGCTGCACAGTGGATTTCTCTTGTGTGCACAGAAATAGGTTTCTCTAAAGTATTGATGGGGTTCATGTAAACTATCATATTATCTACATGAAACACTCTACTTGAATTGAAAAACACCAATTATAATTATAAACTGAGCGTTCTAACTTATCTACATGTATTTCAATGTGACGCTATAATAATAATATAGCATCTTTCTTGGTTACTTTGTGTGGGATTTCTAGTTGCACGATAGTGTCAACAAACTATTAGACAAAGCATTAGGCAATAAGGAAAGTTAGAAAGCGCCACATTTTTAATTTCAATCCAATTTACCGAATATAAATGGTGATTTTGCCTCTTTAGTCAGTTAGTTTATCGATGTTCCTACCAGAAATTTCTACATCCGAGGGGCGACATCTAAGTATTAATTTTATCCAGCGACATCTAAGTATTAATTTTATCCAGCGACATCTAAGTATTAATTTTACCCAGTGACATCTAAGTATTAATTTTACCCAGTGACATCTAAGTAGGCTATTAAATTTACCCAGTGACATCTAAGTATTAATTTTATCCAGCGACATCTAAGTATTAATTTTACCCAGTGACATCTATGTATTAATTTTATCCAGTGACATCTAAGTATTAATTTTATCCAGTGACATCTAAGTATTAATTTTATCCAGTGACATCTAAGTATTAATTTTACCCAGTGACATCTAAGTATTAATTTTATCCAGTGACATCTAAGTATTAATTTTATCCAGTGACATCTAAGTATTAATTTTATCCAGTGACATCTAAGTATTAATTTTATCCAGTGACATCTAAGTATTAATTTTATCCAGTGACATCTAAGTATTAATTTTATCCAGTGACATCTAAGTATTAATTTTATCCAGTGACATCTAAGTATTAATTTTATCCAGTGACATCTAAGTATTAATTTTATCCAGTGACATCTAAGTATTAATTTTATCCAGTGACATCTAAGTATTAATTTTATCCAGTGACATCTAAGTATTAATTTTATCCAGTGACATCTAAGTATTAATTTTACCCAGTGACATCTAAGTATTAATTTTACCCAGTGACATCTAAGTATTAATTTTATCCAGTGACATCTAAGTATTAATTTTATCCAGTGACATCTAAGTATTAATTTTATCCAGTGACATCTAAGTATTAATTTTACCCAGTGACACATAAGTAAGTATTAATTTTACCCAGTGACATCTAAGTATTAATTTTACCCAGTGACATCTAAGTATTAATTTTACCCAGTGACATCTAAGTATTAATTTTACCCAGTGACATCTAAGTATTAATTTTATCCAGTAAGGGAGTGATGGGTAGCCGGGCATCTGCTCGGAATTAGGTTCAGGCACAGGATGTATTTGACTAATATGTCGAGTTTTTGAGTCGTCACTTCATTCACGAATAGTCGTATTTGTTAATTACAGTGAACGACAATATTTAACACTTTGACGACGAGAGTAAAAGTAAAAAGGGGAAACCAATGCTGCTCGTCTTTGAAGTGTTAAAGAGATAGTGGAGTTGACAGCTGCCTGCAAACTGTCTTTTTGCTTTCATCGTGTTGTTCCTAGGTCATTGTTTGCTGCTAGAATTATATAAAGTTGTTTTCTTTTACATTCACAGACGTTCATGCCTGTGAACTCACTTAAAACCCAAGGTTGTTCAGGTGACTGCATCAATGATCTTCTGGTGCTTTCATTGCATAAACTGCATTGCATTCATGCTGAATTGAACGTCTGTGAATGTAAAATGCGCAGCAAACTAGAGAGAGTCACCAATGGCGGGCCCTCGCACACACGCGGAGCCATCCAGCGAATTCTCGTCGACAGTCTTCTTACATGTTTTCATCACTATTGTTCACGCGTTCGTCTACAGCCGCATTAATTACTGCAACGCCTTTTATGCAGGTCTTCCCAAAGTTTGTATGTCAACCCTCCAATCGGTCCTAAACTCCACTGCCGCACGTCATCTCTCTCATATATCGTCATTTCTTTCATATATCGACTTTCATGACGAATAAATTACACTGGCTCCCTATTGAGGCTGGTATCCAATTAAAAAAAACTTCATTTGGTCTCTAGCGCTCACCATGGTCAGGCTCTAAAGTACCTATGTGATCTCCTCCTTAACCCGGACTCCACTCTCTCTCAGGTCTCTTCGCTCTAGTGATAGATTTGACCTCTTCGTCCTCCGGACCAGGACAGCCATTGCTCAACGCCGCGCCTTTGCAATTGCGGGTCCTTCTGGCTGAGATTTTGGCAGGTGGTTTATCCACTGCGGTCCGTTGCTTGAAAACTTTTCTGTTTCCTCGGAGTGCTCACGCTGGAAGCGCCTCTGAATAGTCCATTAATGCTAGAGGCAATACAATAAGATACAATAGATACAATTCAATAGATACAATACAATAGATACAATAAAATAGATACAATAGATACAATACAATAGATACAATACAATAGAAACAATACAATAGATGGCATGGGTGTTCAGTCTCTGGAACAAGTCGCGTCGAGGGTGGAGGGACGACCGGTGACAGCAATCGCAGCACACGATGACGCTGCCGCCAAGCAGGCCCTCGTTGGTAGAAGATTACGCAAGTCTGGATAATTCGTCGAGGTGCCTGCAGGGTGCATTTAGAAGAGGCATTCGTCCGGTGTCGGTCGGTAGATTGAAGCACCACCAGTGATTAACGGTTGAGGTAATTCCAATGGCCCGCGTCGGTCGCCCTCCGTGAGACGAAAACATCCGGCTAAAGGCGGCGTACACGGTCCGTAGGGTTCAAACTCGATCGTACATCACAAATATGGACCTGAAGCAATCACGTAGGTCAAGGTGACTGACGAACAAAATACCCTCTAAACACATATTATACTGTAAGCTTACTTGACAAAAACCACGAATAAGTCCGGCACGCAAACCTAGCACCAGACAACTCCAACATATCCGAAGTTATTGAGCAAATTCTGCATTTAGACGAAATAATCTGTCAAAATGACGGAGAAGTCGATCAGCGACCAGCATGGCCGCCGACACCGTATTGATATCTTGCGTATACAGAGTCGATATATCATATTCAACCATGCATATAGATACCATCTGGAATGTACATGGAATAGACATCCTGATTAGATAGATAGTAGCTACTAGCGCACATATAATGCCAATGCATTGAATAATTTTATTCCTTTGCATGAATCACATTCAGTCGTTTTGACGTGTGCCTTCTCTGCATAGGCCCAATATATTTGTTTTTATCCTGAGTTCCAGCAAAGGAATAGGCCTATTACTTTTCATAATTATAGTCGACGCAATCGGATAAGAACAAGACTAACTCCTTGTCATAGCGTTTTAAAGTGTTAAAAATGTTGCTAACATTTTTCATCGCATCGTTAATGAAATATAGCTTGGCCATGTAGCCTATCCTTTTCTTCGAGAGACATTGTGAGCGAATGAGCCTTAGTGCTCATGGCCAGAAATTTTATCTATTGTCCATGTAGGCCCTATACGAAATGAGCTGCTCACGGAAATACGTTTTTTCTTAGTCTACACGTCTCGTTATCTGCGGGTCTAAGATCGACCTGGGAAAAAATGCTTCCAACATAAATTTTGATTTTCCTGGAAGCGTCCATCAGGCAATAACAGAGTTAAATGATCTACAGCATAACATGACGCGCAAGCGTTTGAAGCGGAGTATTCCCACAACAATGACGAGACCTTACAAAGGCGGAAAGCGGATGCTGCGAGGTAGGATTCATTGCTACCAATAACCATAGACTGAAATCGATGTCCACTGGTTCCTTGTTCAATGATGACAAAACGGACGCCATTAACATAGGCCCTATAGGAAAATTCATTGCTGTGCAGACTTTAATTTGACAGTTTCATCCATTTTCAACCCAGATTTCTCGCTTCTCGCAAATGCTTAAACTGCTATAGCGGAATATATTTGATCATATATCTGAGACGGATACATGATCGTTTCAGATCTGAAATAACCCGTGGTCGTTGTATTTCCCATGAGCACTTCAAAATCACAGCTCATGTCCATCGTTTTGAAACTGATTAAATTGCATGAATGGTCAACAAAGAATTACAATATTTGTTAGACGAATGAATTATTTATGTAATGAATAAAGAATTTTGGCGACTGACTAACTGCGCCTCCGATGAGCATTTCTGTGTGACTTTGCGTGCGTTAAAAACGTTTGTGATAGGAGCCTAACAATAATCATGGGCGTCGACAGCCAAGACGGGCCCTGGGGAAGGTACTTCTCAGGGTTCATCAGGGCCCCTCTTTTGTCAATATTATCAGTAAGCCCAAGTATGATGTAAGCCTTAAAAAGACTATCAAACTAGGTAATCCTACACTTTAGCATAATTAATTATTGGCTCGTACGTAGGCAGTCTACCAATGTCCATGATAACTGTCATCAATCCAACTACTATTTAGGCAAATAATTATTTTCACCAATCCAACTTTGATTTAGGCAAAGAATTATTTTCATCAATCCAACTTCCACATACGCAAAGAATTATTTTCACCAATCCAAGCTATTAAATAATAATTACACTAAAGTGTAGGATTACCATCAGACTATATTTAACGAATAAAAAGTAAGGGTAATATAAATAATAATAAAAGTAAATGTAAAAATCAATTTCTAATTTTTTAACAAAGACGTGAAAATGTGATTATGTGAATGTGGTAAATGATTTTAATAGTTACGGTTACAAGAGAAATTGACCGTGCAGTAGATACCATTATATTAAATAAATATGTAAATGACTACAATGTCCACATCTAGGTTTAGCCAAAAATAATGTGCTTTCCGGTTTGCACACAATTATTTGACAACGGCATCGAAGTCTAATTTTCTAGCCAGAGGCCCTCAACGGTCAGTGCTCCCAAACTTGTTAGTCAATCTTGGCAAATGGTGGAACGCAGGGCATGTTCTAACCTTGCTAGCGTGCTGAATGACCGTTCCACTTGTGGAGCGGTAAATGGCAGGGTGCAAAAAATTCTAAGCACCACGAAGATGTTCGGGAAAAGAGTAATTATAGGCCTACCGTTTCAACTTGTGTAGTGTGTTTAATAGCTCAAGTGGCGATAATGGTGTTTGTCCAAGATTAGCAGCTTGAATTGCCTTCAAATGTTCTATTTCATCCAATAGAACATCAAAGCTGTAGCCTACTTCACGCATAATAGCCTAATCATGCAGTTCCTCTATGTCTAATGTAATGTATCTCCATACCAAACCAAATGTCACCTCAAGATCATTGGCTGCCGCAAATCACTGAGCAACATTTCCGACGACGCAGTCTAAACGAACATTAAAAACAACATGCTTATAGCAATCTTCTGGACCAGAATCGCTTATTTTCATCACCGCAAATCTCACCCGCCGTCTGCGTCTTTTCTCTAAGGCCATTCGAAACCATAACAAGGTTTTCAGCAACAATTTTACACTCGGTCACAATCGCATCTCAGCTGTCTCTCATTTGTCGGAGTTAATCGATTAGGCTCTTCAAATTTTCAGCATCGACATCTAAAGTCGGAGCTCTTGCAGAACTGCGTTTCTGTAGTTAATACTTGTGAGGACCTTTGAGCCAAGTGCTGGGGAGGAGGATGCACTCAAATGAATTTAAATAGGCTCCAATGCAGGCGTTGAGATCCGATCTAGTCTATGCTGTCAGATTTAGCTTCTGTACGACTTCGATATAGCTTTCTTTAAACCAGGAAGATGTGTCGCAAAAGGTTAATACGGTCAATCCTGGCTGACCAGCGTGTCTCCGACATGCTATGAAGGCAACACCCGATATTTTCTTTGGCTACCTTAAACTACTACTCCGGCGACTCCGAGCCTACTCGTCAAAGGACAATGGACCATTGGCAGTAGGACAAAACCCACAGGGTTCTTCAGTTTGAACAAAGATTTTAACATTTCTGGGCCCCTGCCATGGAACCGGGCCCCGGGGCAACAACTCCCGTGGCCACCCTCTTATCTGCCCTAATAATAATAATGATAAAGAGTTAAATTGTTACTGTTAAAATATTATATAAATTATGTGTATTTATGTGTGTGTGTGTGTGTGTGTGTGCATTTGTGTGTGAGTTTACAAACGCCAATACTCGTGTTATTTGGCGGAAAACAAGTCTTTATCGCAATATGTCGTACAAACTGTTCAGCATTTGCTCCATGTCTATATAATAATGAAAAATAATGTCTTGTGAGACATAGACACTCTTAGTAAAAGGAACGACTGCGTTGAGAGCACGTTTTTCCTAGCGCAAGATTTGCAACAGGGTTTCAAAATCGTCTGGCGTTCTGTCTGTTCTAACAATTCTTGCATTGCTCGCGAGTGGCGCCACTATACAGCGTAGATTTGGATGGAACTCATTTATAGTCGTTCAAATTTGCACAAAATCAACAACAACAGCAACAACAACTGGATGTCTTTGGTCTCTTATGAATTGAACTCTTGCCACTGGTGCGCGAATTTTCTTCCTCTTTCACATAATCTATAGGGTGACACAAAAGTTCGTTCACCGTTTTCAAAATGCGTTGTCTCAGTAACGGTTGCATATTTCTTTATAATATTTTGTCAGTACATACACAAGTCAAACGAACGATACTGGTAAGAATTTGATTATGATCCCGTCCGTGGTTGCCATTATTTATAAGAAAATGTAAAGACCACCAGTTTTTGCGGAAAAAACTGCGTTCATCAAATTAACACAGTAAAGGAAATGTGTAGCCTCGTACACAATAAGACACTGTTGTTACCTAGGACATACAGACGTAGGCTATTAGTGTACAGTATCTCCTTTCTGCTTAATGACAGCACTGACTCTATCCGGCATAGACTGGATCAGCGTCTGAAGTGTCCCAACTGCTATCGATCTCCACGCTCGTTGGGGGCGACGTTTGAGCTGATTAACGTTTTTTGGCTCAGGATCTTTATAAACGCTGAGAGATAAAATACTCCACAAGTTCTCAATAGGAGAGAGGTCCGGAGAGTTGGATGGCTTGTACTTCGTTGCACTAATGAGTCGCTTGGCTGCATTGGACAAAATCTCGTCCACTGCGTTTCCTATCAATCAATGTGTCGTTGACTCTGCCGCGAACAACCCATTTCGTTACCCAGCGCTTTGAACGCTGCAACTTCTTTCCTATTACGGAATGTGAGTATCCTGCAATAGCTAATATTATTGCTTGAGCACGAAGCTTTATATAATTAATTTTACCCATTTTCAAATAATAAACAACATAAATTATAGGCAACCTAATCTCGCGGAAGAATATTCGGCTTCAGACATACACAGCGCAGGCTATTATTGGCCCACCGCCGGCTGCTTGACGTCATATCCAGGCACGAGCTTGCACGAGCAAGAAAATGTGTGATGTCATTTTACGATGTGTCATATGTGAGTTCTGTATACGCTGGCAAAATATTTCCGAAATCTGAATCATATTGACCCAGATATTTAAGTTTGAAAACGGTGAACGAACTTTCGTGTCACCCTATATATTCTTAACCCAATCTCAGTTCATTCAATGTACATAAGATCAATATGTCGAAAGTCGTCGTCGTCAACGTCATCATGTCATCATCATCATCATCATCATCATCATC
>JACEVL010000159.1:622500-645000 GCA_020284085.1 Aporrectodea caliginosa
ATGATGATGATGATGATGATGATGATGTGATATAATGCAAGGCGTCGAATTAGGTCAACAAAACAGGCAAATATGGAGGGACCACAAATTGCTGGCTAAAAGCACCGACACCAAATTGGAAATAATGGTCAACAACAACTGTGGTATGATGAGAGAGAAGGAAATGGAGCGGAGGAGAAAGAGAAAGACAGCGAAGAAAGCTGGCTTCAGGGACAGAAAATGAAAGGCAGCGTGAGAAAGAGGTGGAAAAGAGATGGAGGAAAGAGTAGAGACAGCAAATTGATGGAGTGGTGACTGGGGCAGGAGGGAAAGATAAGGAGACTGAGAGGAAACGCGGGGAAAAGAGGGTAAAAGAAAAAATGGAAGGGAAGTTTGAAGCGGTCTTTGCTGTGCTTCAAAGAGTCACGTTTTACATAGCTCACCTAATCATCAAATACTAGCCATTAATTTTGTTTTTCCGGGTGTAGAAGAAGAGGAAGCTAACGATAATGAGAAGAAGGTATTTGGCGAGTGAAGAAATATGTTGTTTTCATGAAGATGATGAAAATAACAACTAGATAACAAACAATTGCAACAACTAGGATGACAGACGCGTGAATTAGGGTTCATCGTCCTCGTTCTTTTATTCCTTTTAACGCCATGATTGTAAAAGTCCAGACGTCCTTTTTCTTGCCCTAGACCTAGATAAACAGTAACTGTTGCAACCATTGCTCAATGAGACTGGCTTTTA
The DNA here is from genome assembly GCA_020284085.1 of Aporrectodea caliginosa. Classification (NCBI taxonomy): domain Eukaryota; kingdom Metazoa; phylum Annelida; class Clitellata; order Crassiclitellata; family Lumbricidae; genus Aporrectodea; species Aporrectodea caliginosa. Next base: position 623,231 of record JACEVL010000159.1, read on the forward strand.
AATACTCGGAAACAGTGTTGTCATATTGCTCATTTGTCCCTACGTCTGAGCCTCATATTGTTTCTGCCATGCACTCATTCACCGCCAGACAATAGACTAATCTTAATTGTAACTGCCCCAAAGCATACGAGGACTAACAGAGGCCAGCGATATCACCCGCTGCATACGGAACAGAAGCGTCACTGCCTTGACTCTTCGAAATGTCGACCACGCTATCCTGCGAGACGAGGTCGTCTTCTTGGCTTTCAGATCACAATTGACACCAATCAATCAATCAATTTCGTTTATTCACAACACAAAGCTGACAGGTCGCAACTTGTAACAGGTAACAGATAGGAAAAATTGTCTAAGCTCTGACAGTTAGTTATTAAATGGGTTGAGATAGCAAATATTATCTCTGCTCTAACAGTTAGTTACTAAAGAAGAATTAGGCTAGTGGCCTGTCGGTGTCAGATCTTATATCCACGTCGCCTTGAACTGTAGTTTGGAGTACTTGGCCACCGCCAGACTCTACTAATTCCAACCTGTATCTATGGACTCAATCCCTCTGCGAAGGCCTGGGTCTGGTCTAGTCAGTGGAGCTCAAGACCTATGATTATTCTGAACTATACTTACAAACTCTACGCGTACAAATATTTTTTCTTTCCTGACTGTATGCATGCTAATATATAGGCCCCTAATATCCTTTGGGCATTCCACTTTTTTAAAGTTTTCTGCGCTAGAAGCTTCAGACTTCATTTCCAGTGTGAGTGTGTTCTGCTGCAGTCGACATCTGGCTTACAAATTACGACTGAAGCCTTATCGGCGTCAGATCTTATTTCCACGAAACCTGTTTTTCTCTTTTCCCGTGTCAGTTCATCTGAATTGCGACCTGGCCTACTTATTATTATACAGTTTCATTTGGCATCGACCATCGATAACACATAACAGTATTTACGATTACGATTACGATTACAGTGTTGTTATGGAAACGATTAGGCCTACGTAAGCAGCGTTGCGGTATTACTAATGGCAACATTAGGCCTACATGTTGTCAGTGCTAGCGTTAGTGGAATCAAGCGCCATAACAAACAAATTCTTCTACCTACAATGATATTTTCCTAATTGCTTAGTCATTAGGCCTACCCCTAAACCTCACTTGCATTTCAACGAAATCAGAATCCAGTGATAGCTGTAGGATTTGTATCACTGTTGTAGTCGTTGCTGTTGTTGTTGTTATTGTTGTTGTTTGCTGTTACAGTCAGTTACAGCAGCTCAGGAAGAAGTCGTTTCAGATGCTGCTGCTTGGCATCAAAACAACATCAGCAGCCGTGGAACCAACAGCAATAAAAGACAGCGTCTCTCTGTGACGGAATTAATCTACAACGATATTAATCGACCGCCGACTTCACCGGATTTACCCTTCGACGCATCTCAGTTGAACATCATCAGTACAAACGAACATCCGATAGGAAGGCATCGGCGATTGACTGATCAACAGTCTCTGATTAAGATACTCGCGTAAGACGTCGCGTGTTTATTTCCGCGAATCCTCCAGCCTCAGCACTGTCAGCAGTTTTACGTAACTGGATAAACCGGTTACGTAATGCGAAGAATGAGGCTCGCATGTCTTGCAATGGTCTGGTTGAGTCAAGTGGGTGCGCTGTTGCCAGAGAATGCGTTGCTTCTTTCTGGAAGGGCGAGAGTCTACATGACCGGCTGATTCTCTGGTACAACTGAAAACCATATTGTGACGATTGTGCAGTCAAGTGTCAATGATCACGTGCTTACATTACAACGATGCCTTTGTTAATCTGTGCCTTTTCGCCTTTAAGATAATTTGTGAAGCTTACCGAGGTAACACTCTCTGTTGTATTGCATTGTATCTGCATTTTTTAGAGCGCCTCTCGCAATGCTTCCAGTGCGAAAGACCCAAAGAAAAGAAAGTGGTCTTAAGACTACGAAAGGAGGCACTTGCATCACCAGTTAATAAGGAGAAACGTGTCAATGGAGGGAGTTGGTTCCATGGTGCAGAGCCAGTGAATGCAGAAGCTCGGATTTTGGCCATTATAGCCTGTCTTGGCTATGGGGGGGGGGGGGCGAAGAGATCTTGTCGGTCAAGTGAGCGTAGCGGACGGGAGAACAGGTTGAGGTCGGCAGTCGGATGGTTTGCTGTTTTCGCTCTTCTTTAATCCCGACCAATATTCTCATAGTCAGGCAATGCATAAGTTGAAAGTGGCGCACTATAAATTAGCGATCTATCTGTCGAGTTTGTCCATCTTCAGAGGATCATTCCATGACAGACGAACATTTCGATCGTGTTTTCGCAACTAACAGAAGCTCGATGTGGACCATTGAAGACACGCGATACACAGAATTTTACGACATAAACCATAAACTGAATGCACAAACTGCATCATAAAGACTAAACTTATTAAGCTTAAAACTGTGTCCGTGCAGACATACAACTAATCATACGTAGAGAATGATCTTTAAACTATGGGGCAGTAGGGCTTTAAGGCCAATGGACGTCACTTCTGCGTCATCAACCCGAGGGCCCCTCCCTAACAGCCACCTCGTGCCTGGGACATCCATCTGAGAGATGAGAGTATCGCCATTTGGGATTTCTATGTAAGCTATGTTCTACATAATGACGTCGCTGGTGAGATTTGTAATCTGATATAGATGGACAAAGGACAGACATGGAAATTAACCCAGCAAATATTCGTGTATTTATGTATGTGTGTATGTATTTATTGTATTGTATTGTATTGTATTATGGCTATTTATAAAGTATTTTCTCACAGCAAAAGCCTTTCAGAAGCGCTCCCAGTGCGAGCAAGGCTTCCGAGACCAATAACATATAGGATTTTATTTCGAAAAAATATGAGGATAAAATCTTACCAGAAAGGATGGCAGAGCGAACCGGTTGAGTAAGTCCATTCCACAGAGAAGGACCTATGCATGTGTATGTATGCATGTGCTTGTATGTGTGTACGTATGTACTTATGCATGTATGTATGAATGACGAAATATTAAACGCTCAGCACAGCTTCAAGCCATTTGAGTATCTTCGACTGCATGATTAGTGCCTGCAACATCTCAAACAGTACAATTCATTTACTTCATCCAGCGCTTCCCTATACGACCAATAGCAAAGATACACATAATTATATGTCTCGGGAAGACTAACGAGAGATGATTTGTTGTGTCACTTGACACTGGGTTGTTCCCGCAATCATTGAATGAAACGGAATGGACTTTTCGGCCACAAGATGCATTTGCATTTGGCGATATAGATAGCAAAGATGATCTGTCGTTCAAAATATAGGTTCAGTTGTTCAGAGATAATTTCTAAGTCAACAGCAACAGAAGAAGGACACAGGAAATAATTTTGATTAGTTGCGAGTTATATTTTTGTCAAAACATGTTTGTCCTATAATCTGCTCGGGCAAATTACCTACAGCTCTGCAAAACAATATGCATCAGTGAACAAAGCCGTGTCTGATGCTGCAATTAGCAAAATTGGTCGTCTTTAATTGTCGTACACTGAGCTGATTCCACTTTTGTCTGTTTTGCGGAAAGTTCTCTGTGAAAGACGAGCATCTCGTGGGGCGCGGTGGTGTAGGGGTATGTTCGGTGCCTTGCAGCCGAAGGGTTGCGGGTTCGAATCCACCTCAAGCCGCCGCATAGGGACCCTGGGCAAGTCCTTCACTCGCAATTGCTCATGCGCTTCGGCGTGAAGTTTTCTGATTCAGTGTCCGCGCTGTAGTCGGGAGCGCCTACTAGACATCTTGGAGGGGCGCCATAACAAGTGACCTTTAATAAATAAATAAATAAATAAATCTCTAATTACTGACATCCTGTTAGTTATTAGAGGCAATTGGGAGATGAGTGGAGTGTGTGAGGCATTAGATTAGAATCTTACAAAGATTTGGAGGGCAAAAAATTCCGTTTCTCACCTCATCTTCCACATTGGCTTTGTATTCGCTATAGGATTTTACGCCAGCTTCATTTCGGAAGTGACCCTGAGACCTTGTCCTGTTGCAGACAGTTTCTTCAGACAAAGGCTGCAATTGCCAGCATCTGAAGGCAGTAGCGCAAAAAGGGAAGGTCGTCACGAGCTGCAGAACGCAATGGTCGCCGACCCAATTGGTTTGACACAAGGACATGATCAGAAGAATGTGAAATGAAAATACACAGACGTAGAAAGATACAGAGAGCACTACAGGGACTGGCAGATACGAAGACATTGATAGGGAAAACAGCAAGAGAGATATCAACAAGTAGAAAGGAGACGACACATGCAGATATGGGGAGAAGCATAAATGGATGGGAAAAAACGCACGCACGCGCGCACACACACACACACACACACACACACACACACAGAATGCCGATTGCCTCAGTTTTTTAAATTAATTGCGATCGACGTTGATAGACCGTCTGCATCGACGTTAAATGTCCGTCTGGTAGCCAACGGTAAGATTCCTGAGCGGCATTTTCTACATGGCTCGTCTGATAGAATAATTTAATTTACTCGAGTGGTCAATACGATAGAAACGCCATGAGACCCGGCATTCCGAATTATAAATTATATCAATAAGGAATTTTAGATAACTCTATTAATAACCATGCGTATAACGTCATTACGATTCAAACAACACGTCCAATGTAGGACATACATGTATGAATCCCATGTGACCATCTGCCCATTTGGATTTCATAATTACGTCGTACATAATTATGATGTTGCTGGCTTTGAAAGTTGTATACATGTACCATTCCTTCTAAAACTGGAGTGGCAACAAATTGATCAATTAAAACCTAAATCCTCAATAATATTCTTGATCTTAAACTTATCAATATTCAGCTAATTCCTCTGATTGCATAACAGCTCTGGTTCTCCCAATAGTTACAACAGTCTCCTTACCAGCGCTCATTGCAATTGATTGGAACGACGTTGCATTCTCTACGGCTTTGTAATTAACATACGTTTTCCATATGGCTAAATGCCATACGTCGAGCTCTTCGGAGAGATTCATCAGGCGCTATACAACTGCCTTGTTTTGGAAAATGTTCATACATTTACTCTTGCCAGCGTAATGAGCTACGACAATTAGTCTGCTTGATATTCATTTAAGGTCAAAGTATTCTTTAGCCATGCCTCGAAGGGCAGCGCTGAAGCCACATGTCGTTTGCGAAGGTTATATTCGGATGAGCGTCATGCTTAACCTATGATGCATACCGGACCTTCAAACCTCTCAACCCTCTTACATTCAGCGGTTATAATCATCATCCAACTACCCAGATCTACTTGTTCCTCATCACACCTTTCGCTTTCTCGGCTTCCAGTCTCCCCCGCTCTCAAATTCTGCAACCGTCCGTTCCTTAACCTACGCTGCACCAGTTTGCCCATCCTCTGCCGTCTCTCTCTGTCTCTCTCTCACTCCCTCTCTCACTCTCACGAACACCATGACCACCGTAGAACCATGTTGTCTCCTCGGCTTGACCTCCTCCGGATTCTGACCTGGCACCAGAACGGACCAAATGACCTGGCTATTGCGGATTTGATCTGATATAGCGTCCGTTATTAGGCTGGTCTCTCTTATATGGCTTTTGTGTGGGCTCAGGAATTTCATAGATTTACATTACCAGGGCCTTTGACTATATGTAGGCGGTAACTGTTAACAATCAAGTGTGTGGGTGACTACCAGTGGAGGACCTTCTCCATGCAGCTGCATGAGCATCATTTGCATGTAGACGAACTTGTCATTCTTAGAAGAATAGAACAACACCGGCTATGTCTACCAGAATAGCTTATATAAGGTAAATAAAGGCGCTATAAAAATGCTCTGAAAAATACATACACACATAAATACACAAACATGCAAAACACACATATACACACATACACATACATACAAACACAAAAAAATACAAAGACATATACACATACATATACACATAAATAATAAATAAATACATGCACACATACTGCATACATACATATATAATTATATCTATAGGGCCTATACATATATGCATACATATATACATACCAGGGATGGGCAAATTACACAGTAAATGTAATTGAATTACACTTTACAAATTACTTGAGAAAATATAATTGAATTACAAATTACAAATTACCTTAGAATTTGCTGGAAATAACAAATTACGTAATTTCAATTACATCAAATTACAAATTACCTCCGTAATTGGGATCAAGAAATTCAGGCAGGAAACAAACACATGCTATATTTCCAATGTTCATAATGTATTACACTGTTTGAAACTGTTTATTAATTTTCTTTAGGAAGCAGCAACTGTTCGAACAAGTTATTTGATAACCAGGGTCTGTTTGACCTTACAATCAAGTTTACAAAACTAAACAGTTTGTTTACTAACGCATATGAAGGAAGTGCAGCATTATATTGTAGAAATTATATCCTTTCAGTTGGTTGGCTACCGTTTCTATGAAGCAACATTTGTTCCTTGCTGTCATTTCGATATGCTGCAGGATAAACTGGCATCAATCATGGTGACAAATTCAGTTTTGAAGGCATCGTTTTCCTTAGCAGCCAAATCAACGCCAACAAACACTTTTTAAAATGAGACAAACAATATCCCAGAGTAAGGTTGACAAATTGATTAAAAACTTTGTGATAAAGGGAATGCATCCTTTGTCAATCGTTGCAACCGAAATTAAAAGAACTTGTAACTGGTCTCAACTCAGATGTCACGGTCATCTGGTCGACGTACTTTAGGTCAACGAATAGGTTATGCAGTGGAGAATTGAATGAAAGCAATCAAATAAGTCTGCAGACAAATCTGAACAGCGATTCATCTGCACGACTGCAAATGTGTGGTCTACTAAACAAAGAAGCTAAATTGTAGTAACATGTCACTGGATTGATGCATCTACATTAATTTTGAGCGACACTCAGTTGCCTTCGCATGTAGGCCTATAGACGCTTTGTTGGATCACACACGTATGATCGAGTAGGCCTACGAGTAGCGGAACTGTCGAACTTATCGTGCAATACACAATGACACATGACAAAATTGTCACTACTATTTCTGACAACGGCTCCAATTACGAGAAAGCATTCAAATAGTTCAATGTTTCTATGGTTCATTCCAGAGATACTACAGAGATGATGATGAAAATGATGATAAAGAAAAGATGCTGTCAAAGTAATTTGATTTTACAGGATGTAATTTTAAATTACAAATTACATGAAAACATGTAATTCAATTACAAATTACAAATTTCATTGATGCAGAGCAACAAATTATACAAACTACAAATTACAATTGTAATTCAAACTACGTAATTTCAATTACGTCAATTAAATTACTGCCCATCAACCTGATACATCCATACATGCATATATATTATATATATATATATATATATATATATATATATATATATATATATATATATATATATGCACGTTTAATATTGTCATCACTACGTCACGCTGGCCAACGGCAAATTTTCGCATTTTGAAATCCGCAGAAATCTACATAATTTGATCAGACTATCTATCTATTCATACCTAATGTGTTTAGTGATTGGCCATCCATGAGATATCCTTTCCCGATGTTAAAATGTGTGCGCATACAAAGATATTCTCCCCGTATAAAACACCAGAATAGGTCATCATCTAAATATTTGATAAAGTGGCGCAATGGTAATCAGTCAGCGAGCACGGCCTAATACAATCCAGCAATAATATGCTGTCGCTGAGGCAAATGAGATGGCGGCGAGTGGACACCTATACACCCAACAATGTATATTATCTACACCCAACAGTGTATATTATCTACACCCAACAGTGTATATTATCTAACCAAATACACGTGTATAGTTATTTATCCATGCAGTGTTACATTCTCGCCTACACGCGCATATTCTATAACATCGCCAATTGCTATAATAGGCCCATAAAGAATTCATGCGGTTATTTTTTCCATCTGTCACTTGCATTTAAAGGTTGACCCATGTTGGCTCAGCTTAGATAGCTTAGGTGACCTTTACCTTGAAAGTTGTTCCACGAATGGCCTCCACACGTAGAGGGTGAACTACAATAAGCGATGCTGTAACCATAAGTAATTCGTAATCCAAAGTGCTTAATAAGCTCAAGATATGCCTATGCAGTACTGCCTCAGATGTAAAACCAGTAGCAGCATTGTTGAAAAGCAATAAGACAACTTTGAGTTTGGGACAAAAACGCAAAATTGTCAAAAAATTGTCAAAAACAATTAAGAGAAAGTTAAATATTGCTTTGGCGGATATAACTGATAAGTCTATGATAAAAGTTACAAAACACCGCTGCTGCAATTGGTAACTTAATTACCACTTAGTGACCAACATCTTATTATAATAATTTTAACACGAGATGGGCTAAGCTGTAATCCCTCAAGAACTATAAAGGTAGGCCACCTATGCTAGCAGCTGTTGCATGTATCTGCAAAATCAGACTGAGTACTCTTCAACACCAGTGAACGCAGGGCTGCCGATAGAAATTCCGGGCCCCTAGGCAGAACTTTATGAGAAAATTTTTTAAATAAACTGAAATAATAACAGTGCGGGTACAACCCTTCAAAATTAAATTTATATGCAACTATTGTAGTTAAATGTCCGTAATATTATATCAAGAAAACAAGGCATAAATCATAAACTTTGTACAACTGATTATAATATTTTTCATAATTTGATTGCTGGGCTCAGTTTGGGCCACCTAAGGGTAAGTCAAGAACTATAAAGGTAGGCCACCTATGCTAGCAGCTGTTGCATGTATCTGGAAAATCAGACTGTGTACTCTTCAACATCAGTGAACGTGTATCGAAATGCAATTCACGTTAATATTAGTTTATTTATATCAAAACGCATTGGCCATATTTTTTATCTTATAGCTCATTACACTGTAGAGAAAATTAGGCACTGCAATTAGTAGTGGTCCATTGGTTAACCTCCGTTTATCGCCGGGTGCGATTTTTTATTACTACACCGGATGTGCCCGGTAGTCAAATGTTTACGTTCGTTTATCTGTACGGAATATTACCGATATTCTTAATATTAATATTATTAATTTTATGTAATATTGATACAGTGTAGAGCGTGACTGAGACTTCTGTGGTGCCCAGAATAATAAGACGACTACCGGTCAACGCAGAGATCCAGAAGAAGCATGTTTACATTGGCCAAACGAACAGAGCGACGCAGAAGAAGAAACGAAGAAACTAAGACAAATTGAGAAGCTTCAGACACTGTCAGACAGCTAGTCAGCAGACAGACATACGGAAATCAGGTCAGACGGACAAACGGACGAGATCCGTACAGATACACGAACGTGAACATTGGACTACCGGACACATCTGGTGTAGTAATAGCTAAACTCCCGTCGGACGATAAACGGAGATTGCCCAGTGGACTACTAGCCTACTTAAAAGGTGTTGTGCAGAGGAGTATGCAGAAGTGTAGGCCTAAGGAGAATACGACGTCTGTTGAATTTAGGAGCGAAACAACAATATTGTGTGAGGTTTGGATGCGACGCTAACATAGCCTATACATGTAGCTAAGAAAATTTTGTACTTGCTTTGCAAACTTTCAATTTAAATGTTTAGAAAAGTCTTTTAGCTCAAACGCTTAAAATTGTTCTGAATCAGGATTTCATTATTTTATTAAATTCATGGCTTGGTTCGAAATACAGAATGTTAAATTGTAAAGGTTTCAAATGCGAAGTTCCCTCAGTGTGTGTGTGTGTGTGTGTGTGTGTGTGTGAGTGTGTGTGTGTATGTGTGCGTGCGTGTGTGTGTGTGTGTGCGTGCGTGTGTGCGTGTGTGTGTGTTAAAGGACGTCGTCGTTCCTTAGTCTCAGGGCAGCACGGACTATATCTGAACATGGTGTAAACTGTCAGCTTCGACATTCACATGGTGGGGTTCAACGTGTGTGTGAGAGTGTGAGTGTGTGCGTGTGCGTGTGTGTATGTATGTATGTGTGTGTGTGTGTGTGTGTGTGTGTGTGTGTGTGTGTGTGTGTGTGTGTGTGTGTGTGTGTGTGTGTGTGTGTGTGAAAGACCAGCAATACTGCCTTTTAAAGCTATTCTGTTGATTCTACTCTATTGACCGCTATTAATCACGAAGTCGCTACTATCAGCTTGGTCAACTCCGTGCTGTGGATCGTTCTCATGCAGCCACTGTGACTCTTGTTCTTGCTATTGTCACTAGTACAATAGATCATTGTTGCTCGATACTTGTTGGTCTTCCACTCGGGTTGATTGGACACCTTGATCGAGTCTTCCAATCTGCTGCTCTTCTAATTGGACGCATTCATAAGTTTGCTCCTGTCTCTACTTACATGTCTTTCACTGGTTTCCTGTTTCTCAACGCATTTCTTTCGCTTGTCTGGCAATTCCTTCTTGGTTGGGTTCCCATCTTACGAGCTCTGTCGTCCCGTTTCTGACTTAGTGGCCAGCAGTAGTCTTCACTCTTCAGCCATAGGGAGCGCTTGGTCCCGCGAGTCCGCTCCTCCATTAGAGAGAACAGGTCCTTTTCGGTCGTAGGACCCTCCACTTGGAATGGACTTCCGCTTGATTTGCCTTTGTTACCTCGGAACGATGCGCCTACATTCTATAAGCTGCTTAAATCTTTCCTTTTTAGTTGTGGCTGCGCTGAGAGCGCCTTTGAGTAGGTTATTTGAAGGAGCGCTATATAAATTATCAGAATCAACGAATGAATAACGCCGTTATCGTAATGTCCAAGACCCATCAGTCAATATTCTTCAAGTGAAATTACGAACAAAATCCTAATATACTGGAGAAGCCAGGAAACCAGATTACCAGAGAAACTTTAGAGGCCATGGTATACTATGGGTATGCAATTTGAAACAGATAAGTGTCAAGTTTGGATCCAAGTGACATCAAGGAAGTGGGAGATCGAGTAGAACTGAGCAGCAAATTCCAAAGCCTTTTGACCAGCCATCACGAGAAACCCGAAAGCTCAGCACTGTTTGAGTGGTGAGCACAAATTGCAAGAGTCAAAGTGTCCATTGATCAAGTGCAATATTTATCTATTTGCATGGGGTGAGCATGAAACAAAGTTAAGTCGGATGGTTTAAATGTAATACTTTGTACTTTACTATAAGGCATATTTTGCAAACGATTCTTGCTCAGCGGGCAATAAGGCAATAATCATTATGGGCGTAATAAGTTTTTTTTTATGATTCTAGCACAGTTCTTGCATTATTTCCTAACAAATGTGCTCCTCAATCGAATTCAACGCAAATAATAAGTTGTGGTTTAACCATGATTTACTTCCAGCCCAGAGATATCTAGAAAGCGCTACAGACACTTTTACATACATACATAAATTCATAGTCCTACATATTACATATATATATATACATAATTACATATAGACTATAGATAAGTCAGATATACGCATACATACTTATATACACACATATATGCATGCATATATGTTTCGTGTAGAGCAAAACAACTCGAGTAAGTAAGTAATTGAAGGGCCAGTAGAGACAATTACGCGTCTGTTACGTTGTTGTGTATAGATGATCGTAAAATATGGGCTAAGCTTCTCCTGAGGGACGAAAAGTTAATCATTTTAGATCGAGGAATACAGGAAACGACGACAATGAAAATGACCTAACAAAGCAGGAAGAGATTTTCGTTTCCAGTTTTCCACATTTCTATTCATAGTCGCTAAGTTGTCAATTTCGTGAAAACGAAGCATTGCTGCGGATGTACGATTCAAAGGCAAGACTCGCTGGACTTAGAGATGCAAACTATGGCATTCATGCCAAATGAAATTTTCAGCTAAAAATCTGAATATCCAGGTTAGTCTATCTCTTTCTATGTCTAACTGCCTTCTGTTTATGGCCATTAAGAATGGCTGCTCCCCTAACTGTGCGCCTATCGGTTCCTTTTATCCGTCTAACCTGACTTCCAACTGTCTGCCTACTTATCCAAATGGTTTCTTTCTCGTTCTATGTTGCTTTCTCTGTCTCTGCATGTCTCTTGGTCCCTCTGTCTGTGACACTTGTCAGTTCATGTTCTTCGGCTGGAATTTCTGCTTGTCCGGCGGCGTGTTCTGCGGATAGCTGACCAGCGTACGTGGTTGAATTGATAATCTCGGAGATCTTTCGCCACAATAACTCATCACATCTAACGATTGTAGGCACAACTCTGGAACTCGTGCAGACTTCACGGAATTTTGCAATGTTGTTGAAGGAAAGTAGTTGATTTAAATGATTGTTATATGTACATTAAAATTAATCTAATATCAAACAACACGCATATAGGCTACATTATTACAATGTAGTGTTTTTAGCGCTCAAAAACTAAGTTATGACGCGTTAAGCCACTCAGTTAAGCACTCTGAAGTAGATAGAATTTATCCGATTCGCATGATGCTAACCGTGACAATCACCTTTTTCGTCAGTCGTTTAACGAGTTCGGTGCATATATTGTTTTCAAGCCATATCAACCCGCATGAAAGGTTTTGGTAGAATGCTGTCGCGGTGCTTTGCGAGGCCATTTCTACCCGTCGTATTGGTGTTTGATGACGCCTTCCGCTGGCAAATAAGTGAGTATATAATTATATAGATCTGAGTAAAGCCACTGAGTAAATCCATCCATAAACCAGTCTCAACTGGAACTTCGTCCTGCAGGTTGAAATCTAGCATATACATGTACAATTATTGTACATGTACCATACATTGCATAATATACTGTAGAAGCATCTGTGTGTAGTTAAGATAGTTAAGTTAAGTAAAAATAATGTCCTCTTTTGAAATCCTATTGAATATCCATGATACGACAATCACAACAGTTATTTTTTACTGCTGTCTCAAACTGATCCAAGTTACATAGGTGGCCCTTCCTAGCGGGACTATGGTCCCTTTTGGGCTCCTCCTTTTGGTACCCATTGAATGTTGTCTAGTTTAATCTAGTACGATTTAATCTATTTGATGTTTATTTTGTGTAAGTAAGTAAGTAAGTATATTCTTTATTCAACCAATTGCATATCCGCACTTTGGTGTACATACATTTATACAGAGTATAACATTCTTATTATAAACGATCTGCGTGAAAGATTGTCAGCTTGTGGAATAAAACGGTCATGTAATCTCGGGCGCAGGGTGTAGGGGAGCGGCTAGCGGCTTTGGGGGAGTAGTCCATGGAGTACATGCCCCGGGTTTCCTAGGACCGCAGAGAAGAGGCGTGAGTCGGCAGTGTTGCAAAGATGCTCAAACGATGGACTGTCCTCTGGCAGGTACCGCAGACGAATCAGACGCCGCATCGCCGACTGAAGGCGGTTCTTTTCTTGCTGCCCTGCAAATCCCCACCAAGCCGGAGCAGCATAGAGCATTCGGGCCACCGTTGTAGCACGAACCACGTCGTATAGCATAGGGCCTGAAAGACCATGCGCCACGAGGATGCGCAAGGCATACAGCGATTGTCTGGCCTGACAACATATACGGGTGATGTGTGACTCGAAACTCAAAGTTTCATTCATTGTAACGCCCAAGATGACCATGCTGGAGACCCTTGTCAGTCCCGGAGTAGTAATCGGAACCGCGTCTCGCCCAGCACGCCCCCGTGGCCGACGAATCACCATTTCAAAGGTCTTTTTTGAGTTCAGTTTTAAGTTACAGGTTGCAGCCTTCTACCAATTATTGCAGAGATGACTGTTACTCTGTTATGTTGCAACGTTCTTTGGTGCCAATAAACATTTTTGATTGATTGATTGATTGATATACCATACACTGCATAATATACAAAACCGTAATTTACCCGTCACATGATTCGTGTTTATGAATTAACTACGTAATTTTAGTATACAGTAGATAGAATTTATAGAGCGCCATTTTAAGACTTTTTCAGGGCAATTGAAATGTGTCGGATAACTGTGAATTACGCGTTCAGACGAATGTATATAACATTGTATGCATATAATTGAACCTTTAATCATATCGTATCGTATTTAAGCATTTGTAAAGCGCCTCTCGTATATACACGGTGAACCGTTCAGAAGCGCTCCCATGCAGTGTGCTGCCTAAGCTTCGCGAAAAGAAACAGGTTTTGAGAAAAGCGAAGGAAGAAGAGAGACTGCCAGATAGAATTTTAGAGCGAGGAGAAGGAGAAAGAGCATTCCAAAGAGAGGGACCAATTAAAGCAAAGGAACGAGACTGAGCCATAGCGCCTTTTAAGCAATCTATATCAAAGACGCTCCTAAATGATGATCGTTAAGAAGAACAAAGTACAAACTCAAATGGCTGAAAATGTCGTTAAAGATGAATGAAACGCTCGCCACACACGGTTGCTCACACCGTCTGACTTTCCACGGGTCACATGGGAAATGGAGCTGCGTTTAGAGATCTTTTATGCTGCCTGGTCCGTCCTAAACGGGGCTTTCATATGAAGCCAAATTGAATTATCACTGAATAACGAATATCTCTTTTTATTAGACGGTGTTGTGCCATTCTGTTTCTTTTGACTTGCCGTTACATCGCAGAATTGACAATTAGGCGTCTCGTTTGAACATTGTACAATTTCGACAGATGTGTGTGGATAGACCCATTCAGATGGGACATGCCCTTCGCTCGTAAATACACACAGACGTATAAAATTCAAATGAAGAACTACCCGGTACTAAGATTGACCAAGGGGCAGACAGATGGCCATAATATTTTGCTCTTGCATAAATACTATTGCGAAGTTTTTAATTTATAGATGAGTAAGTGAGTATTTCACGCGGCTTATGAAAGAGTGTTGTCCCAGCGTGAAAGTCAGTTGTGAATTTAGACAGCAGTAAATGGTGCACGACTTGTAACGTCATCTGCGCCAGTGAGTCTAAGACACATCTATTTAGCCTCTGAGTCTTACCAGGCAACATGTGAGTGTATTTTGTGAAAGCAGGTTCAATAGTCTATATATATATATATATATTATATATATATATAAACGTCGATATTGCTACAATAAAGTGGCAACTGTGGCGAACTATAATAGCCTGCATACAGGATCATAAAAAGGTGAGGCGTGATAATCGCTAAATTACCACGATCCGATATCAAGGTAAATCTTCAGTGGCCTGCATGCGGAGTTCTGCGACTGAATGACATTTTGACTGAGCCGCAGACACGACAACAGTAATTCGCCAGAGAGAACGTTTTATCTCAAAATAGAATGGCTTGACAATATGTAGCTGTGCAGCATTTGTTTGATCGCTTTCCAATCTATACTTTAAATAATCTGAAATCACGAAGCACCATCCAATACCCGGTAATTTATGTAATGGTCTTCCAATCCTAGTATAGCTTCGCGATTAGCTTACGCTCTTTCATCGTGGAGTAGCTTCCTGTCGACTGGTTTCGTTTGAAGGATTGATTTGGTTTTCCCCAACACTGAATAAAAATGTCCTACCTCTGAGTAGTTCCCTTGAAGAGGTCCTACATAAATCCCCTGAATGCATGAGTGCAGCTGCCTTTTCAGTGCAGGCAACATAATGCATGGGAACGTTTATGAGAACACGATTTTAACCATCCGATCATCTAATCGCTGTCTTAACCAATTGATCCACGTACAGCATCCCATAAATTCAATCAATGGCATAAGGGGCAACATTCGATTTACAACATTTCTATGTCTATGGGGGTCGATAGCGCATTGGATAACATCTGGCACAGAGGGCGAGAGGTAACCGAGTTCGAGCCCCCGTTGGGGCGATATGCTTTGTAGGCTGCTATTAGACGAAGCGCCGTTGTATTGCAGCTGTCTGTTCTGTTAGTAGTTAAGATTTAAATTGCATAACATGCAAATGTACAGCGCATGTGCGTTTGTCAGGTGACTTCAATAAAGAAAAGATTATTATTATTATTATAAATTCAATCAATGGCATAAGGGGCAACATTCGATTTACAACACTTCCATTCAAGTTTATGTACGTCGTGCTTCTATAAAATTAATCTTTATTTTACGCAGCTATATTTATCAATTATACTTTATATTTTTGTTAAGCCGGTTTGTATTTTATCTCGCTGCCAAGATAAGTTTCGTTATTTCTCGTTGGTGTTTGTTTTGTATCGTTTTCCAGCGTTGTCTCAGCGCGGACAGATAAGCTGTATTAGGCCCTATCGCCAGTGTGTCTCGTCTGCAGCTAAAGTCACGGTTATAAAAAATGGAAGTGACCACCGGTGGACCGTCAGGTCCACTGCATGGACCAACATGCCCCTCCATGCTTTAGAGATTGATGTTTTTAAATATGGTAACTTGAGGAGAAAAGAGTGCTTGCATGACAAGGAATGTCCTCGTCTGTACCCACCTCTGGTGCAGCTCAGATAGTGTTGCTGACAAGAGAGCTGCGCAAACGGCTTAAAGACTGTGCATGCATTTAATATAGCGCATTTTGAATTAGCCTATTTCACAAAAGGACTCTAAAACTTTTAAGAGTGCTGGTGACAGTTATCTTCTCGTCTCCTAGAATTCACTGTAATTCACAATCTGACTAATATAAGATTGGTAGAAAGTACAAATGATTTAGAAATTAGAATTTTAAATTCAGCTGAGATTGGTCAAAAGCTGTGTGCAGTCATTGTTATTCGAGGCTGCGAAAACGGCGTTCATCTGCTTCGTGGTCACCCAGGTCGACCGCTGCAATAGTCTTCTGGCTGGAGCACCAAAACATCTGCTTGATAGGCTTCAGTCAGTATCAAATGCAGCAGGGAGGCTTCTATGCCAGCGACGGAAATACGATCATATAACACTATTAGTCCGCGATGTGCTGCACTTGCTCCCAGTGCCGTACCGCATTGAATACAAACTAGCACTGTTGGTTTATAAATCCCTACATTGCGCGTCGACTGACTACCTTGGTGCATACTGTGTTCGTGTGTCGTCATCGGAGGAGGGGGGTCTCTCGCTAAGATCGAGTTGAAAAAGAGACTTACATATTTGCCATGATTAAAAACGTGCTTCGGTGACCGAGCCTTCTCGGTGGCTGGGCCAAGGTGCTGGAACCTTGGTCTCACCACCAATCCGTGCCACTGTTTTAGTTGAGGATTTCAAGTCTAATCTTGAGACTAGAGAATTGTCTCAAGACTTACTATTAACTCTAAAGCGTATCCTGACTTACGTTTGGGTTTGTTAAAGCGCCCTTGTAACGGCATGTGCTGTGTTACGGCGCTGTAGAAATTGTCATCATCATCATCATCATCATCATCATCATCATCATCATCATCATCATCATCATCATCATCATCATCATCATCATCATCATCATCATCATCATCATCATCATCATCATCATCATCATCATCATCATCATCATCATCATCATCATCATCATCATCATCATCATCATCATCATCATCATAATCATCGTCATCATCATCGTCATCGTCATCGCCATCGCCATCGCCATCGCCATCGTCATCGTCATCGTCATCGCCATCGCCATTGCCATCGCCATCGCCATCGCCATCGCAATCATCATCATCATCATCATCATCATTATCACCTATGGCTGAAGACCGCCGAATATTAACAGAACAACAACATGCAACCTATAATTGCATTCATTACACTGGCATAATTAATTATCATTATGGAAATGATCACAGCTAGCCTCTGGTTTCTTAAGCACAAACCCTCCAGCTTATTCGGTCGCCCGTACACAGAGGCTCTAGAATTCGCTACCGGTACGTGCTTCTTCTGGCAACCATGCAAGTGCTTTTAGTTGTGTTCTGATTACCTATCTTCCCATCTGTATGCCTCATGGATCCTCAATTGTTCTGTCCAATGCAATTATTGTGCTTAGACGCGGCAATGCCGTGTAAATGACGATTACGGCGCTATAAACGTTTCCAGATTAGATTAGATTCCTTCAGGGAATCTATATTGCGTGACAATGAATTGCAGATTGCACGATATCACAGTTCATTTGTACACTACACAGTAATAAAAGCTTTATGGTCACTACATGTATAATTGCTCCAACATGGAGAATGTGTGGTTGACGAATGCTTCTGTCTTATTAATTAAATCATTCATTGCGAAGATTTATATAGCGCCCCTTCAGGGTAACTATCAGAGGCGCTCCCAATCCAGACCCTGCTGAAGAGGACAATTTTAAGATGACAATAACAGGTATCAGCAAAGACCCCTATAGGCAACGAGCGCAGAGTCAGAGAAGCCCATTCCAAACCGTAGGGCTGCTGCTGCGGCAGGGTTAAGTACTTTTTAAGTACCTTTAGGGTAATGGTAATACTGGCACGAAGAGCAGAAGACCAGCACGGAAGATCACTTCCCGCTATCCTCCTAAAGGTCGACTCAGCCTTTCATTCGCCAGATGGCGTTGGTAAAATGACCAGTAGGACGTTATGGGCGCCTTGCATGGCTGCCAAACGGTAAAATTCGACTTGTGCGATAACTTATGGTCATCCATTCATACTATGAATTATAATCATACTGCTGTATGTCAGTTTGAAATAATAAAGAAGATTATTATTATTATTATTATTATTATTATTATTATTATTATTATTATTATTATTATTATTATTATTAATTAATTATTATTATTATTATTATTATTATTATTATTATTATTAAGCATGGAAGAAGCCAACTGAGGGAGTAGATAGGACCCAGTATAATAGGAACGTGGTATGTACCCACCTGTGGCAGACTGAAGATGGCGCTGGCCACCCATGCGACTAGGATCATCAGTCGAACCCTCCTCGAAGCGAGGTTGCGACGCAGAGGATCCAGAATGGCCATGCACCGGTCGATGCTGATGATGACGATGATGTAGGTCGACAGGTAGAGTCCGAACACCTGTAGGAACTTGATGAGTTTACACATGAATTCACCTGCGTACCACTGGAGCGTAGACGCCCAGATCGCTTCCGTCATGTCGCAGAAGAACGTCACCATCAGATCGGCGATTGCCAGCTGGAGGATGAGAAGGTTGACGGTCGACTTGCGTCGTCTCATCCGGTGCATCTGGACGAGGGTCAACAGGTTGGCGAGGAAGGAGACGGTGAATATTGTCGTCAGAACGGCCGTCTTTACGATGGCAACCCCCGTCAGTCTTGGAACCTCAAACGACGCCGTTGAGTTATCCATATCGACGGAGGTCTCTACTGTTGGAGCCGCCTCTGTTGATGCTGAGGACACGGTCTGGGTTCCAATGTGGGTGTCGTCCATTACTTCGTAGACCTCCTTCAAACCATCCATACTGAAACTATGCGTCAACTGCAGTCTCTCGATCAACTGCAAACGATCCTTTGGTTCCTCCTCCTCCTCCTGCTGCTGCTGCTGCTGCTGCTGCTGCTAACCACTGGCACCGGAGCCTGCGTCCGATGAGGATGGCGCGTATCCGTTCGAATGCATCCGGTTGTACTAATCGCGTCTGGTGATCGGTCCGTTCAAAGAGGGCGAGGTTAAAGGTCAGACGCAAGTGCGAAACGGCCGACTATTATCTTTGGCGACCGCGCTTTCTCGGCGGCCGGCCCCAGATGCTGGAACGGTCTTCCTCCTGGCTCCTGCCATACGAGCGGCTAACACAATTGACTCCTTCAAATCCGGACTCAAGACTTATTTGTTTGCTAAAGCCTACCCTGCTGTTAGTTGACTGTGAGGCGCCCTTGTAACGGCATGGCTGTGTTACGGCGCCATATAAATTGTCACTGTTATTATTATTATTATTATTATTATTATTATTATTATCTCGGGCTATTGTCATCGACATGGAAAACGTTAGAAGTAGATTGGCATTGCACTCTGTCTCAATCGCTTGGACGTCGCTTAGGATTCTCGTTCTCTGAAATGTTTAGATTATCAAATGATTATTTTTATTTTAAGGATGTGCATTGTTTTCTGCTTTTTAATCTACCTCTTCCTTCATCCTTATGCTTTCTTCTGCGTTGTTCTCGATTCAATCCGTCACACTTTTCCGTTTTATCTGATGCTTCGCCTGTAACAACTGTTTTGTAAGGGACTCGAAAGTCACCCTATATACGAAATGTTTACTTATTAGTTACCTAACATAAAGGTAACAGATGTACCTTTAGGTTTATATCTTTTGATTTATGCTTAATCTAGTGTAGCCTAAATGTTCTGCGAAGTTTATTCTGTTCAGCGATTATTAGAGTAATTAGACCTAAGCTGCAGTGATGCAATGAAAACATTGTCAAGGCACCACAAGATTCGCAGTTTCTATGGAGATCATACTTCGATGTTTTTCTAGAACATTAGCCAACTCAGGAAGCAAAATGTGAGTCTATCCATTTGCATCGAGTGTCAAATTCTGCGAAACCTTTTCTATGATATTCTTTGCTAAAATATTTATTTTTCATTGTATGATATCATAGTTCATTTGTTCTTAGGCCTACATGTTTTACCAGATCGAACTGGTGACACGCTATGTTCCAGCAGTGCCATTCTAAATCCATCCTATCCCAATATTTTCTTTTCATATCGGATTACTAGCCTTCAGTGCAATCTAAATTCTAACTGCAGACGAAGCGAAACCTGTCGTAGTTTCTGAGGAGAAGTCGGCGCCTAACAGCTGTAGTATGATGAAATTATAAGCAGCACATATTTTTATAGCGCCAACTGAAAACATGTCCAGAATTGATCATAACTGACGCGCGTCATACTCTACAGTTTGCAGTCACTGGCTGGTTTGTCTGCGTTCGTTTCTCACCTCTGACCTTCGTATGGCGCCTAAATACTGTGAGAAACGAATGTTTTATGTAGCGCTATGCTCCTGCTTAAGTTGTGGCTGAAAGCTTCTTGTGACAAATGACAGCTATATTATATTCCAGACTTATAAATTTGGTCGCATGCAGACACAGCACAAGATCGCCAGGACTGCATTCGCCAGGACTGCTTTCGACAGCGAAGTAGATGCGTAGAGCATTCGTTCTGAAACACACTGGTTCTAGTATCAGGTCACTAAGCCTGCTTCAAAACAGTACAACCTCAATCGAATTAAATATGATCCTTCAAAATCCGCAGAGTTGGTTTCAGAGGCAAACAGACAAATGCCTTTGACAGGGACGAAATTTACCTATCAGAGAGATATAGTCTGAACAATTGCAATGTGTGCACATTCACATAGCCATCTTCAAGAAAACTCATTACAAGTGCTTTCGACTTAAAAAATACAGAAATACTATCAGTATAAAATGGTCTACTACAGTTGGCTAAATAGTGACACAGGAAGGAGAAGAAGCTTCGGTCTCCTACTCTCCATTTCCATGGAATCCTGTTCTAGAATGAAGAGCCGACCACGGCAAAGCTTCCATTTCGCATTGCGAAGTATGAGATGGGGGAAAATCATCAATATTTGTAGCAGAGCGAATAGATCTGCGGCCATGTTCGATAAGATACTGGAATACATAAATACCTAAGGTAGGATGAAGCACAACTGACCAGACAGTTACGCGTCAGCTATTAGCTTAAGATCTTAATAGATACTATTAGAATGTTAAACTCAATGCATCTTCGCATGGGCAGACAAATACAGGTCGTCCCGACTCCCGCACGTAGTTAGACAAACTTTGCAATCGAATTAGCCGAGCTGCAGTGTTTAAAACAGACTGAAGTTGACCAGTGATGGGCACTAAATAATTTTTCTTAGTTAAACTTTAACTATTTTTCAACTAAAATAAAAAAGTTTAACTCAAAGTTGGTAACTGATTTTGTAAATAAGTTAACTAAACTAAAAATATTTAGTTAAACTTTTTCAAA
>JACEVL010000159.1:650000-690000 GCA_020284085.1 Aporrectodea caliginosa
AATTAACAGCGTTAGATTTTGATTTGCGTTCGTATACTTTGGTGAGCTGTGAAATGTTCGACCTCGAGCTCTTTTTGGACAGTTAAAAAACTGGTATTAGAGATATAGTTTCTTTTAAACTCTAACATAATCTTGACTGATCGACGAACCCGAATATTATTAGGCCTTAGTGTAAAACAATAGGACGGATGTTTGGCCTGAGATGTCATTAACTCATATCCATCTAGAACTTTCGAATTCGCAGGTCATGAGGTCGCATCCCAAAGAAAGTTTGTTATTGTAATCCTATAAAATGCACTGTTGAACATTAAGTACTTTCATAAGCATGCTAACTAATGGGCCATAATGGAGCCTAAATCTCAAATCAAATTTCTGCCCTGGCGAGGATTTGAACCTGCGACTGCTCGACTGATATTCCCTCACGCTAACCACTAGACAACGTCGCACCTAGGAGGACTCCTCGATTTCTGCATTATTAATCCCGACGAGACGCGACGCTGACAGCAAACTGCGTTAGAACTTCAAAAGCATGAAAGAAGCTGTCAAACAATACAGTAACGTTATGTGTATCTTGACCGTACATTTTAATAGCTCGAAAGCACACGGATTCACGGCTACAGACGCCAAAATAATAGGCCCTATACATAATTCATACACGCAGGTGATGAATGCATACATTTTCTCGGCATAGGTTCTAATATATTTTAAAATATGTGCAAGCAATATAAGGTAGAGTTGGAGATGGATAGAGATGAAGGCAAAGCAATAAACAGTTGAAAGTTGCTATATGACAAATTTTGTGTTGAGAACTTCGGCATTAGTATTTTTCGGATAGGATAATAAGCCAAAAAGCTTAAATTTATGAAATGTGATGTTTTGACCCAGTTGGTCAAAATTTAAGATGTTAAAACACAATAGGCTCAAAGGCGTGAGGTAGGCCTACCTGAGAACAAAGGGTAATAAAGTGCTCGGCGTTATTAAGGGTCTTTGAAGTGATGTAGGTCAACTGCAGAGGTAGATCTATGCATTAATTCATTCATTCATTCATTCCGATAATTTATATAGCGCCCCTTCAAGAAACTAACTCAGAGGCGCTACCAGCATGTTTTACGTTCAGCTCCATCAGTCATACAGGCCTATGCTATTTTTTAAAAATAAATTTTAGTCAACGTTTCACTTTTGAATAGTAATTTAATAGGAGGTTAACATAGTTGTTAAAACTGTTTTTTCGTTTTTTTCCCAAAAAATGTCGTTTTCCGTATTTTTCTTTTTTGAAAACAAATCAACGTTTTTCCGTTTTTATTTTTATTTTACCGTTTTAACAACAATGGTTAAAAGCAACAGTTCGGCCTGATCTTTGCGATCGAGCATAGGAACGTGATTTTTGACTGATGGTTGAATGCAACGGAGAGTTTGTAGACTACAGGACAGTGCAATGATGTGTCCGGTGCAATGTCATAATCATTAGTTCAACCAGAATATCACCTGAAAACTCCAATGGCAGTCAATTACTTTAAACCTGACTTCATAGCTGTGCATTATTCGCTTTGAAATGCTTCTTTTTTGAATACCTACAGCGTTTTTGCCTGTTGTTAAATCAAGAAACAAATATATGATGATGATGATGATGATGATGATGATGATGATGATGATGATGATGATGATGATGACAAAAATTGCATCATCGTCTATCGGTAGACAGTAGTCGGAGCTCACAGCATATGACGTCATATTCAATATTCATTCTTCACTGACTTTCAAAGGGACCTAGCTGAACAAGAGTGTTATTTATACACATAATATTTTATAGGCCTTCTGCATAGGTCTATTAGTCTATACCATATAAATTGCATATAGGCCTACATGGCTTTCTCATAGCTAGTTATGATTGTCTTAGTCTAACATTATCATTGATGTATAAATTCACTCGGTGCTTGCTTACATTGCAGCCTATATATTATAAGTTTGGGACTTCTGGGTCTAAAACGGTAAACCACATGACCAGATGAGAGTGAGCTGCATACGTCATGAATAGCCTTAGTCCAGTGATACCAGTGATAGCGGTCCTCTTTTGTATAAGTGTGCACAAGGCCGTAGCCAGGATTTTCTTTCGGGGGTGTTTACTCGTTCTTGAACAAGCTGACAAGCAACCAAGTCAACCGTCTATAAGGGTTTTGGAGGAGCGTTGTGAGCTCTCAAAGCACTGTAGAGCTGCATCATCTAAGTTCGCATGAGTGCTCTTAGTTCTTACACCGTATATGTTAGTAAATGCAACATTTATATTATACATTATTTAATTTCGGGGGTGTTTAAACACCCAAAACACCCCCCCTAAATACGGCCTTGAGTGTGCATGTGTAGCTGCTGTTTAACGACGCGCTATCATAATAAACATGATTAGCGACGCCCTCCTCCTATATCCTGACTTGGGACTGGTTACAAAGATAGCAGTGACGGCGTTACTCTTTAGTGACGAAGGCAGAGACATTCTCCAATGACCATAACTGATGGAGAAAGAACTACGAAGAAGCCAAGGTGATATAGACGGACAGGCAGATAGCCATATTTAGAATCGCAGGCTTGAGTAGACACAGACAGACAGACAGACAGACAGACAGACAGACAGACAGACAGACAGACAGACAGACATACAGACATACAGACATACAGACAGACAGACAGATAGACAGACAGACAGATAGATAGACAGACAGACAGATAGACAGATAGACAGATAGACAGATAGACAGATAGACAGATAGACCGATAGACAGACAGACAGACAGACAGACAGACAGACAGACAGACAGATAGATAGACAGAGACAGACATAATAGAATAGTTGATTCAGCATAAGTTCGTGGAGAGCATGCCAGGCAGATAGGTAGACAGAGATACAAAGAAGTAGGTAAGCAGACAGGCAGAGGGAAGCCATAAACAAGCTGTACTTAGTTGTGAAGGTCGCACAGAGGAAGATTTAACGAAAGTGCATTGCGTGTAATGGCTGTCAGCATTCGTTTGACATATATACCGAAGCAACAACACAGGCCAGTGCAGAATTCCACGTAAGGTTATAAATTCTAAATGGTCCAAACGAGATTTGTGCCCTGACCATGGGGCTATCATTGCACCGTAAAGAAACAATCGATAGGTTTCAAAGTCTCACAAGATACCCATATAGCCTACACTTTTAGCAGCAGGCCCCAAATGTTCTCCTAATGGCAGAAACTTGCATTGTGAATTTGTGATCCATAAACTCGTATCGATGCATTAGTACTAGGATGCATTAGGGCCAAGTACGAAAGCACGCGAACTGTAACCAGTTTTACTACTGTTTGTTTATAGGTGCCGTACTCCTTCTGAAGACCGTTTTCTGCCAGTCTTCGTGAACCCTCTAAGTCTGACCTGAATTCAATACAACCTAAAGAGTAGCCTATAAATAACGGCCAACAAAAGAGCAATGGGAAACCAAGATTCAGGTTTTTAAGAGCGTGATTATCTAATGTGTAGCAATAATTATATCACACTAATTGCGACTAGGCCTACAATAGGGACACGGCAAAGAGATCCAATTTCGCCTAATATGCCTGCGTGTATTACTTACTTGGAAGCAGTGTTATTTCTATTAACTGTAACTGTAACTGAAATAGCAAAATAACTGAAAAATATCTTGCAGTTAACTGTAACTGTAACTGAAACTGAAAAATACTGAATAACTGAAACTGTAATAGTAACTGAAAAACGAAAACTGTATAACTGAAAAATAACAAAAGTTAACTGAAAAATAAAACATCAGTGTTTTTCTTACTTAGTTTTTGAATGGTTATCCTACTCTAGTCTACAGTCAGTTTTCTATACTCATTTCACTTCTGGTTTCTTTTCGGTTTTCTATGCTAGTTTCACTTCTGGTTCCTTTTCAGTTTTCTATGCTAGTTTCACTTCTGGTTCCTTTTCAGTTTTGTATGTTCGTTTCACTTCCGGTTCCTTTTCCTTTTGTTGTGTTGTCGTTGGCACTAAACCGTAAATTCGTAAAACAATCTACGACTACGAGAATAATGTTTAAGCAAAGTAGTGGTCGAAAAGTAGAAAGTGGCGTGTGGGAACATTATGTTTACAAAGCCGCAGACGACAAAAGTCGATGTTGTGTTCACACAGTAGCTGGCAAGGACGTTGAAAACCACGAGTGTGGCACGCTAATTGTCGGAACAGAGCAAGTGTTACTCTGGAACGTCATGTTTTCCTTAAAGTAAACCGACAATACGTTAAATCGCATTGATTTGCTGTGTAAATATTTCTGGTAACTGTTCAGAATTACTTGTGGTCAGTGTGTCATTAGTCATGACTTGTGAAAAATAACTGATGCTATAACTGAAAAATAAATAGAAATAACTTAAACTGTAACTGAAAAATTAAAAAAAATAACTTAAACTGAAAAATCTGATTTCAGTTAACTGTAACTATAACTTTAACTGAAAAATCATAAATTAGATAACTATAACTGTAACTGTAACTGAAAAACCATAACTGAAATAACACTGCTTGGAAGCAGTCTGTAAAACAGACAGGTCATCCTACTTATGATGGATTGAAACCTGTATCTTGGTGCAAGGAGAACGGATTAATCTACGATTTGCAGATGACATTGACCTGTTGGATAACAGCTATGAGAGGTTGCAGCAAAATGTTAGTGAGCTGAAAATAGCTGCCAAACGTGCTGGACTAAAATAAATGTGGATAAAGAAAAACAATTGTAGGCCTACTTGTCAAGGAGACCATGGATACGGAAATAAAAGTGCAAGATGAAGCGATTGACAATATAAATGAATTCATGTGCTTAGGTAGCCTACAAACATTGAATAAAGATTGTACAAAGATTGTACAAAGGACACAAAGGCAAGAATAGCAAAGACGAAAGGAGTTATGGCAGGGATGAATGCCATCCGGAACAGCCAGCAAATAAGTTACACGACCAATTAAATGTCTTAGAAACACGCGTGCTTAGCACAGCTCTTCATGGACACTAGTCACTGACAACTCAAAAGACGCCAGAGTAAAATACTAGCATTTTAATCGTATTGCTATCGCTGAATTGGACAACGAAGATGACATGAGGACGTCCGATTAGGAAGAGCTAATACAAACAAGAATGAGAAGAAAATTGAGTCTTTTGTGCACATAATAATTATGGACAACAATAGAAAAATTCGATAAAGGACGTTCTCAACTAACTTTGGACCCCTCCCTCCCCTTGTCTGCATTTGTCCGCATTTAGCCTTGCGGTCCTTACCCCGTCCCACCCCTTTGCGGACGTCCTCACGACAAACCACAACCAGTTAACAAAATAAAGCACCAACATTGTGAATAACGTCATTAATGAATTACTAGTTCAATCTTAATTAAAAGCATGTTGTTTAAAATGTCGAACGGGAGCTTCATGGAATGTGTTGTTCGATGATACGGTTGAATTAGAGGACGACCGGCTGCAAGACGCCTGTGGACCGTGTGGCAGCACGGACCCACATATCCATCAACCTACTTTTGCCTTCAGCTGCCTTTGCATGCCAAACTAGAATCCACCTTTTAATCATTACTCTAAAAAACGGCGCACCATGAAAACAGAATACTTAAATATGCCGATGACAGTTATTAATTTGATGATACCATCATCTGATGCCGACACAGTTGTTGAAGAGCTGAACCACGTGGGGAAATGGGCAGAGACATGTAACCTTAAACTGAATCAGAATAAGACCTATGAGATGCTGATTAGGCGGGCAGAGGTAGGGTGAGGCAGTGGATGGCTCCCTGTCATACCAGAGGCACCTACATGTAGAGTAGATAAATTGAATGTCTTAGGAGTAATGATTACGGAAACTCTTAATTTCGAAGCGCATATAAGTCGGATATGTTGTCCATGTATGCGTAGCGCATTTAACTGCTCATGGCCTCAAGGGCCCAAGCCCTTTTGATGTGGTTCGCGCCACAACTGTGGCACGCCTGCTGTACGCTAGCCCAGCATTGTGGGTTTTGCACGTCAGCAGGATAAAAACAGGCTCCAATCCATCATAAGTAGGATGATCCAGCGGGGTACCTCCCGATGACGGCCCAACCTTTGACCGGTTCTGACGGCAGGTCGATACCAGTCTCTTCACATCTGTTCTAAGCAACCCGGGGCATATTTACCATAAATTGCTACCATGAAGGAAATCAACTACCTATGCCCTTCGCTCACGGTCTCATGACAGGGTCTTGACAATAATAATTTATTGACAATAATACGAGGAAAACATTTGAGGAAGAATGCTGTGCTCCTATTGATTTTGTATGTGTCCTATGATGTTTGTACATCGGAGTTCAGCTCTTCTGCAACCGGTTTAATAAAGAATATACTTACTTACTTAATGTCATCGTCATTCTTCTAACAGTTATTTCACAGTTCCTGCGCATGCTTATGTGATAGGCTAGATTCGGTTTTATATCAGGATGTGCATTAATAAAAGCATCTTTAAAGTCGCTATAAGGTTTATACCGTGCATCCATTTTATCGGAAATACACTGACCTATATTCCTAGGATAACCTTTAACCTTTCATGGCTGCGCACAGTGGGCGGTTCCGTTATCCCGCAGAGTCCACTAGCCTAGCTAAGTGGAGTAGAGTAGTCCATAAACTATTTAAATGCTAGCATCTAGACAAAGGTCAGAGCGGCTGATGAAGTAAATTGCGGGACGAATGCAGGCTAAGCAGAGAACCTGGCTTGCCGAGTAGCCCGCTGTTGACCCGGATAAACCTGCACTTAGAATTCAATCTGCCTATCCACAAGGCATTATATGGTCCGATTAGTACACTGTGGGGTATTAAATAAAGAAATTAAATGCAATACAGAACACAGAATAGCTTAGTACCATCTTACCTAGAGCCCTTGTGGCCACGTTATACTCTAACCTCAAGACGGTTCTCTTTAACCGGGGGCTGGGTCAGGAGCGCTCCCGAGTAGATAATCTTAAAGTGGTGCTATATAAATTTCTGAAATGAATGAATGAACCTTCATAACCCCTCCCCTGTCCGCATTCGGATGACGACTCCCTCCAATCATTGCGGACGTCCTTTATCGGACCTTCTCGGTCGTAGGTCCGAGTATCTGGAATGAGCATCCTCTAGAGCTCCGTCTCCTACCTAGAAACTCTTCACGTCATATATCGATGTTCCCTGGTGGCACCCCCAAGGCTGTCAGGGTCATGTATCCGACTAGGTGCGGGATGTCCTGCACTGGTTGCCACAACCCCATTTAGGGTCTCTGCCTTCGTTTGTACTGCGCCTGCTTATCTGCAGGAGCTCTGTCGCCCTCTATCAGCCAACAGTGGCCGCCGACCCCTTCGCTCTGCAGTCCGCGGTCACCTGGTTGTCCCCTTTGCCAACACTTCTATAATGCCACATTGGACCTTCTCGGTCGTGGGACCAAGTATCTGGAATGGGCTTCGTCTAGAGCTCCGTCTCCTACCTAGGAACTCTTCACCTGCATTTTATTCCTCTCTGAAAGGTATTCTTTTCAGCCGTGGTTGGGCCGGGAGCGCCTCTTAGGAGATATCTTGAAGGGGCGCTAATATCAAATTTCTTTTGATTGATTGACTGACGTTGATAGTTAATTATTTATACGGCACAGGTTGTAATGAAATAACTATGTAACAAATTTAGGTGCGGACGTCCGCACTGGTCATAACCCCTCTCCTTGTTCTCATTCAAATGACCACTCCCTCTCGTTGCGGACGTCCTTTAATATGGATGCTCTCTGATGGGAATTATGGATGGAAATGGGCGACGAGGAAGACCCAAACGGACGTGGACGGTGATATTAAAGATAAGTGCAAACAAGATCTGCACAAATAATTGAGAATAGAAGCGAAGGATCGCGGTGACTGTGGAAACGAGACTTAGTGATGATGCATACATTGGACACCTACGGGTCTTCGGCCCATCATCCCATGGATCATGGTGATGAATTTATTTTCAATGTCATTCATGAATGAAAGCCTGCAAAACGTCACTTATAGTTAGTGCGAATGGACTTCAACAGGCCAGTTTTTGTTGTAAGAATCATTCATTTGTGCATAAGTTTAGGAGTCCTCGTGCATAAGTCATGAGAACTCCTAACATGTCACCGATGAGAGCATTTTAGAGCATTAGGCCACTCAAGTGGGTCCCATGCAGGAGGAAGAGCTCGCGAATTCCCGTTACTGAAAATACAAGAGTTGTACTCGTGAGTGACCAGGAAATAGCTGGGGATGATCTGGACAAGTGAGAGGAAATGAAAAAACATAACAATGTAGGTCAGTATAGGCATATATATATATATATATATATATATATATATATATATATATATATATGATATATATATATATATATATATATATATATTCTCTCTGCTAATTTTCCAATGAATTGATCGGGTGAGATTCTTCACCACCGCTTCCAGTTTGAATGGGTGCATTGTCATAATTATAAGGACCTTGTGTACAGTTGGACGCCTGGACGGACGCGCTATACGAGATTAAAATCTATTAAATTGCCACCATCGGTAATATAATGCGAACCGATATTCTCACGCAGAGACGTCTAAGGTCCAATATAATTCTTTCCTTACCGGTAATCATCCAAGTCGACTATGGATTACAGGGGGGGAGGGGCATGTAGTTTGATCAAATTGACTAAAGATCGGATCAGCTACGGTTTCACAAGGGATCGTCCATAAAAGACGTCGGCAGAAAATGATCTACTTTGGATCCTCCCTCCCCTTGGCTGCCTTTAGCCTTACCCCTACCCATTTGTGGACGTTCTTTATGGATGCTCCCTAAGGGTTCGGGTTCAAGTGATGTTCTGAGTTTAAGTTGGTGTGCAACTTTGTATGCATATTATTATATTGACTGGCGCAGTTACTTTCATTGGCTAGAGCGCAGGCTGCGTCCCACGCCTCTGCGTGCGGATTGCCTCCCGATGGTGGCGTATTTCAGATTTAAATCTTGGACTAGTATGGTCCGTACACGGGGACCTTAAATGAACATGCACATTTAGTCTTTCAGAAGCAGAATTGGTTCTTCCGCTCTGGTTTGGAAGAGACCACTACACGTACTCTGGTAGTTCTGTGAATGCCCCTCTTAAGGGGAATTTCTGTGTTATTAATCGAATGATTTTCATAATAATCAAATCGGCTCAATTCTTTGGTGTAAATATGAAAGAAGCTTTTTCCATTTAAGAAAATCAGGGTTCAAAGTTAAACCGAACTTGATTCACGTCTGTAACACCGTCAGTCATAGCACACACATCTAGGTCAAACCAGGGTTCAAACTCCAATCGCATGCCCTAATAGAAATACATGTAGTCATTTTTACCAGGCCTCCTCATACAGAGTGGACAATGTCATGTGAGCAGGCCTGGACACCAATTGTAATGCTCATTTAAATTTGAAGTGTCATGTAACCGACTGAATATTTTGAGGCGTCAGAAAAACCAGTGCAAAACCAATCTCTCGGATACCGGTTTATCATCTTATCCAGCCCCAAGCCCCAGATTTCTATGGTGTAGGCCTTTTGGACAGAGGAGAAAGTGACCATCTTATGATTGGAAAAAGTCTGAATTCAGGTACTGTATGATATAAAGAAATAGCCACGTCATGGATGACAACTACGCAGGCTTAAACCAATGGTTTATCTTTGAGCATAACAGCACAAGTTATAAGTTATTCTGATGGCGAAGTCCAGCCAAGGATGTATTAATAATTGACAACCTCTATACACCTGATGTCCAAGTGGTAGCAAGTATGAAAGTAGTAAGCATATGCAATGCATCAACTTGTGGCACAACAAACCAATCCTTTATCAGGTTATAATCAAGGCTAGTCCACCGACTTTGGCATTGTAATCATATAATATCACTAGCAGAGGCGAAAATACATAACTTTGGGGGGCAGATTTTACGAGGGCCGGATTTTTGGGGGGGAGGACCAGAACGGCTTAAGTCAAAACTTTGGGGACAGTCCCCTCTGTCTCCCCATGATTTACGCCACTGATCACTAGATGGTGCTATTGTACTTGGGTCATACCATTTCCAAGCCTGAATAAAGGATGGCAACGTTTACCATCAAACAGTACTCTGCTTATTGGCTAAAAACCAAAATGTTAAACCACATGTATTATGTGTAAGGGGTTTCAATGCACAGCTCCCCAGTCTTGAACTAAAGAGATGGAAAGCATATTCAGCATAGTTTGGGGCAATTTTAGTGCACCAGGAAAAAATACTACAAGTGACAAGAAAAGTCAAACACAATTCCCAAATCTTCTAAGCACTGATGCAGGCGTATATTTTGCGTTTATTTTTTAGCTGGACAAGAGATAAAGTAACTGTTCATCATCGCCCAGAGTTAAAGGAACGCTGGAACAGAATCTTGCTGCATCCAGTGAGTGCAGAAAGCATTGCATTTAAGCATCAGCAATTGTAACTTCAACCTCCACTCCAGGCTCAATGCTGATGGACGTCTACAACACAATAATATTTTCAATCAACCATTTGTAAGAAATCTTTAGCATTTACTGCAAAGTAAAGTACCTGCTAAACTTTCCCAGGCCTCTTGATAAGTATCATAAACTTTTCACGTGTTACAAATGATGGAACCACATGAAATCTTTCCTCAAATACTTAAACATGTCTTAAATAGCACAGGCATAAAGATCAGAGTACTTCTATATATGACTAAGAGGATTCTTTTATGTAGCCTTACTTCAATGTGCAATTGTTTCATCAGTACCTGTACAGAAAACTGTTCACTAAGCATTCTTGGGCTTATGTTTGCATCTTATGGCTAGTTACCATCTTAATATTGCAAAAAACTTCTGACAAACTTGCTTAAAGTGGTTCAGTAAAACCATTTCTTATATTTAAAAAATCATTAACCACATGTACTCTCAAAAACAAATTCCAACATTTTAAATTATACACACAAGTAATGCCAGTACACACAGCAAAGGCTCAATGAATTTCATGTAAAAAAATGCACCAAATACATGCAATTGGACATCCCATTCCCAGAACTAGCGACCACCAGAATATGATCTGCACAAGTCAGCAGCCATGTAAATTGTCGATTCACCATCTCATAGCAGCAGATTATTTTACATAAATGTTGATTGTGTTATCATGGTTTCTAGCATGCTGAAGGTCAAACATGTTGCTACGGTTGTGTTGATGGTACTATAAAAGTGAATAAGTACAATTACTAGAATGATAATCCTGAGGTTTTAGGATATTCTGTCAATAACGTAAACATATAAACAGCAGTCCAATAACTGGACAATCTTTAATTACAGTAACATGGCATGACAAATTCTCTAGTTTACCAAGATTCAAACCCTCGAAGCAGAGGTGAAGTGCAAACACTGTAGCAATATGCTATCAACACTGGAGTAATCTGCTTATTTGTAAGTCATACCGGTTAAAAATCACTTACAATCTGCTTAACGATCTCTGATGGGCTGTGCAGATCGATGAGACGCTTGTGGATTCTCATCTGGAAGCGATCCCACGTCTTGGAACCTTCACCGCAAGGAGTTTTCCTAGTGGTGATACGAAGAGTCTTGGTTGGCATTCTCACTGGTCCCTTCACCTTCAGCTGCTTATCCTTGGCACCACGGATAAGATCAGCGCAAACTGTGCATATAAAAGCAATTCCACTTAGATAGCTCACTTCCCTGATGCCACCTGCCAGTGGCACTTTTAGCAGTGAAAGCAGGCAAACACTGTAACCCCATCCTGGTCACAACAAACCCAAAGCCAGTATACTTTAATCATAGCCAAGTTTACCAGACAACACCAGTAACTTAAAAATAAACATTCAAAATAACTGTCTTATGGAGACTTGAATTTTAATTATCAGGCAGTGTATGGATAGAAACCATAAGCAGCAGTCAGTAATCATGATGCTTTGAAAAGTTTCACCCAAGTTTAGTTTTGCACTCAAGCGAAAGTCCAACAACACAAATTAAAGTTGCGAACCATTGGAGAATGCTTAATTTTGTATTGTGTACCAATTTTCAACTATGCTTTTAGAAATTAATTGAATTCTTCCATCGTTTATTTGATCACCTGTACTCTGGCCAGACAGCTTCAATTGACTAATTTGTATGCACAACACCAAGACTTGAGCAGAATGAATAAGGCATCGCTCAAACCTGTAGTTTGAGTATGAGTATGTCCTCAATAAAATGCTTTATAAGTTCAACTTTCTTTGCAAATGCATTCATCTATTACTTAAACTGTCACATTTCATCAGCCACAAATTTTGCAAATAAACTTCTCTTTATTTACGACAAAATTTTTAGCACATTCTATACGAATTGTCAGTGCTCGACTATTCTTATGCAGGTGGACACTCATACCACATTGTACACAACAAACACACACAGCACAGCCAGCATACTTTAATCGTAGCAAAGTTTACCAGACAACTCTAATTAAAATGAAACATTCAAAATATCTGTCTTACGGAGGTTTGAACTGTCAGGCATTTGAATTGAAGTTCATTGTTTTGACAACTAGATTGTTTCACTCAATATACACAATGTACTGGATAGAAACCATAAGCAACAGTCAACAATCATGCCGCTTTGAAAAGTTTCACCCATGTTTATTTTGCATTCAAGCGAAAGTCCAACAACAGAAATGAAGATTGCGAACCATTGGAGAATGCTTACTTTTGTAACGTGTATCAATTTTCAACTATGCTTTAAGAAATTAATTTTACAATTATTCTTCCATCCTTTATTTGATCACCTGTACTCTGGACAGGCAGCTTAAATTGACAAATTTGTACACACAACACCCAAGAGTAGAAAAAGCAAGGCATCATTTAATGTTGTAGTTTGGTTATGAACTGGCCTAAACAAAATACTTTAAAAGCTCAACTTTCTGTCCAAATGCATTCCATCTATTACTTAAATTGTCACAATTAGTCAGTCACACACTTGTAAATACAGTTCTCTATTTATCACAAAATATTTTTTAAATTGTGTAGCTTTTTCTATAAACAAAACTTTTATAAGCACTGTCAAGTATCGTCATGCCATTCAAGTTTTTACATTCGACGTAACACACTGTTTCAACACCTGTTCAGTTTTCAGTTAAGGCCTGGTTATATTATGAACAATGCTGCTATTCCAGAACACATTTCCCACCAGCTGTTTCAATATCATGCTTCTGATTTTCAACTGGAATCATCCTGCATTCCATCATGCCTACCAGTCATACTAATAAGCCCACTGAAAAATTAAAACTTCCACATTATTAGTGTCTTTAGGTATATTACTATTTGCAAAACTATTTGTACTATAGATTTACCCTTTTCAAGGCTCTTGACATTACGGCTTGTCAGCGTAATACGGATGCGATGAACAGTTGCTTCTTCAGCTGGAGCCTTGCCCGAATCTTTGTACTGTGACTGCAATTTTACCACACCACATATTTGCATCAAGAATCTATACAACTTACTTTCACACTGAAATTGCAATTTCTGTAAAACAGACTTTATGAAGTATCAAACTGTTTCTTAGCTTAGCATACGACAGTATATGTCCAGTACCCTCTGCTAGTCTTTTCAGTGAGCAGAACAACATCAGTCAATACATTCATCTGATAGCAAAGTTCACTGGGCAGCATCATTAAAACAGAAATCCTTACATCTCTTTTTGGATGTTTAGGAACTATTTGAGCCAATGAATCCAATTACAGATTGAACTTTATAAGTAGCTTTTAAAATGTAATAGATTTAAGCCGCATAGTTTTACGAAAGGAACGGAGTTGAAGCAGCATTCAAGCCAATATTTATCGTTTTTACAAATCGTCCGTTACCAATCCCAAAGCTTTACATTGGCCACAGTGTCCGCTACACGAGCGCGTGGCAAAATCCAATTCTCTTAAACGCATGGAATCTCAACACTTCAACCAAGTAGCGTGATACAAGTATTGTGCAGTGAAAGCGTACCATTTTCGTATGTAGACGAGGGACTTTGTGGCCGACTTATTGCGTTTAGACGATGAAACGAACAACAGCGGTGAGCCACAAAACCTTTCACAACTCACGTTCACACAAGAAAGGACGGATGTCGAGCAAGCCGGAAATGAAGTCAAATATTGCTGCTGTATAGAGTCTAAGCCTCATGACGTATTAAAAGTTTGCACGTTCTGCCATCTTTTCACCGACTGATTTAACAGAGCTGTGTTCAAATCTATTTTTTACACACTGCGATTTGGGAGATATCTGCGTATTTAATTTTTTCTTAGAATTTTAATATCCTCCGCTGTTCCGTACGCACCAGTTATTTAAAATTCAGCAACTGTCTCCTTTTCGACCAGATCACAGCTTCAATTATATCTTCAAATATGCTGATGATTGCTATCTTTTGGTCTTGGCTTCAAATAATATATCTTATATCTCTTATATCCACCACGGATGCAGAATTAGATCACATTAGTGCCTGGGCTCGCAAATGTAATCTCCACCTAAACCATTCTAAATCTAACGAAATTATCTTGACCAGACCAAATGTGAATCTTGAACAAGGTCCTCCAATTATACGTGGCATAAAAAGGGTCACATCCCTGAATATATTGTATCGAGATTTCCGCAAACTCGTTTTTCTTCCCATATCCAAAAGATTTGTGTATTCTCCACGCCCATCGTATTTTAATCTCGCATATCAGGCTATATCATGAGTTCACTGTCAACCGAATGCTTTATTGTTCCCAGTGTGGTGGGGCTTTGCCAGCAACAGGAACGTGACTTCATGCTGTGGTGCTGGTACGCTTTGGCTTCCTACCAAAATCTTTTCCCCACTTTTGAGGAACTTGTAAAAGCCGACCATGACCTTTTTAGAAATATCTTAAATAAGACATATCCTTCATTACCTACTACCCTCTGTCCTATTATGACTGGTCACGATTTGCGCCCACGCTCACATAACCATGTTCTTTCTGGGATTCCCTCACCAGGCGTGGTTTCCTGGCTAGGATGCATGGTAGGCAACTTAAAACTAACGATAGGATAACTCTATAACTAAAAAATATCCATAACTAAACTATAACGAAATAACACTAACGAAAATTCATCTTTATTTTCGTAATACAAAAATAAAAATAGGAAGTGCAATCAGGACGATATGCGTTGAGCGAAAAAATGCATTTTTATTGGGAAATTTGTCAGTTACGAAATCCTATAGCTGAATGTACCCATGCCAAAGTTTTCATAGCTCTGAGAGTGAGCGTATAATACGCACAAGTAGACTTAATTATTGTAACTAAGTAGTAACTAAAATTAACTAAAATAAAAAATCATTAACTAGTAACTATAACTATAACTAAAAAATAATACTAACTATAACTATAACTCGATTAACTATAACTATAACTATAACTAAGGCAAACCTGTAAGGAAAATCACACTGCAGCTAAGCCATATAGTGTTTTAGTTTACTATTTACTAATGCTACTATTTGATAACTTTGTATAGTGTACACAGTCGTTTAATAAAGAACCTTACTTACTTACTTTTAGATCCGCGCGGCTCACTAAGTTAGGCCCTGTGTTTGATAGGCCTACTTTCTTGTGTTACAGGGATAATCCATTTCAATCATTAATGTAAATAACTCGTAGACTTTATTTTCTTAATATCGAAATTGTTCACATTTTATTTTCATCAACACATTCATAACGTTTGCTGAGTTACATCACTTAATTATGCCTACATGTAGCCAACTTAAAAACAATGACTGCACAGTGCTTTCTGGGAAAATGCATGGTAGGCAACTTAAAACTAACGATAGGCTCTAACTAAACCAAACTAAACCAGAAATGTGTAAATTTGTGTGATCAGTATATATATATGCGTTGCAATGCATTTGGGCTTGTTTCGATCCTATATGAGCCTAAGCTTTGAGTGACTAAGCTTATATTAAAAGTAAAACACTGTCTCGGATCTCCGTTGAAAATCTCTGGACAGTCCAAAAACAAAGTCGATGAGACATTCAGGCAAACGGAGAGATTACGGAGATTTGTATTAGTCTGCCTAATGGTGATATTAGTGGACAGTCAAACCAATGAGCAGTGGTTCAAGACTTCAAGCCCAGCCAGTGCAAGAAGATGTTTCGATACTTCTTTTCCACTTGCGGCACCTAGCGAACGCAGCCATAAAATGGAAATGACCGTAACCGGACATTCGACCTCATTGGGACTCATCTTGCCCGTACCGTCTCGTGGGTTTTTATGTAGGCTACGTACGCAGTGTTCCCTGCCAGCTAGCATGTACAAGGAACCCATATTGTATAGAGCCTGAGTGCATCCTATCTAGTGTCCATGGAAATGCTGGCAGAGTTAATCCCACAGTGTGTGAAAAAGTTGGTAAGCGATGGGCCTCCTGTAACGTAGGCTAAAGGAACGTTTCTGTCGATCTGGGCTCAGGTTGGGAAGATACATGCAGTGGCGTCTAAACATCTCCTCCCACCTGGAATGGGAGAATAACCCCTCCACTCTGGTCGATTGTAGGCCCTATTAATTTTCGTATCGCAGGATTATTATCGGAACGCGCCAACCCCCAGTTTATGTCCAAAGCGTAGGGCCTAAACCCTCACAACCCCTCAACCTCCATTGTTGGACGCCACTGGATGCATGACATTGAGTGGGAAAAGTGATGGAATGAGTTCATCCAGTAACACCTCCGTCCTGAGTGCGGAGAAGGTAGCAGTCTTTCAAACAATGAGTCCCATGATATCATTTGGTTCAAACGTCATTGCCGATGCTTAAGCGCGTACGTATGTATGTATGCATCATATATGTGTGTATAGTGTATACATCTGTAGGAGCCCCTACGCATTTGTGCTAATATTTCGGCCAAAAGTAAGAAATTTTAAATTAAATTTCACAGGCTGAAAGGTAATTCATATCTACGTATAGCGGCCAAATTTCACCAAAATATTTCAAACAGAACAATAGTTATATCACTTTTAGTGAGTCCACCCACTGTTTTTGATGGTTCTAAAAACGTAACGCAACAAAAAAAAAACAAAAAACGATTTTACTAAGTCACTTCTCAAATAATTGTTATCAAACAAACTTGATATTGCCAGATACATATTATTATTATTTATAAGAGAAACGGGGTACCAGCGTAGATGCACGTCACTGTGACGTCACTTAGCAAGAAGACGATCAAATTGGTAAATAAAGAATTTTTCACGTTAATAATTTTTTATTCAAACAATGAAATTGAAATTTCTAAAATATCAAGACGGGCAAGGTGTCAGTGATAGACAAAATGCGTATGCAGACACTTCCTGAGCAAGGTCTTTGAGCAAAAGCTCTAATCGCCGCTTGTCCTGATAAACAGTGGACGCTGAGTAGGCCTACCGTTAAAAAATATGCTTCCGCATTCATGAAAGGGGATCGGCTCTGGAAAGTCGTAAAGGCAGCGGAAGGCCGAAATCTTCCGCACTCCAACAAATGGATAAATACGTAAGGGGAGCTATGCTGGAGAAATACCACAATCTGCGACCAAAGCCAAAAACGATAAGAGAATTGAAGGTCGCATTGAAGTTGATGTGGGAAGATTTACCTCTGGAACCCATCAACAAAGACATCAAAACTTTACAAAAAGACTCAGAGCATGTATGGGCACTGGTGGTGGACACATTGAACTCAAGTTGTGAAACAATAATCAAGTTTGTTTGATTACAATTATTTGAGAAGTGACTTAGTAAAATCGTTTTTGTTGCTTTTTGTTGCGTTACGTTTTGAACCATCAAACAACAGTGGGTGGACTCACTAAAAGTGATACAACTATTGTTCTGTTTGAAATATTTCGGTGAAATTTGGCCATTATACGTAGATATGAATTACCTTTCAGCCTGTGAAACATGATTTAAAAATTCTTACTTTTGGCCGAAATAATTATTAGCAAAAATTCGTAGGGGGTTCCTTTATTTTGGCCCACCCTGTATAGTGTATACATCTGTAGAAGCTTGTATGCATGTGTATATGTATATGCTTGCATGCAAGTGTGTATCTATGGTGTGCATAAATTTATATATGCAAATTTGTGTGTCTGTTATATGTATGTTTGTGTATGTATGTGGGCCATTATCCCAAAAGTGGCAAACTGGTGTCCTATGTGTTTTTCTAGGAGTTTCTTCATAATTTGTACAATTTTTTTGTTCCCTCGTTGAAATAATGAAAAGATGAACATGTTCCATCACTATTTTAGTTCTTACATGTTTGAAAAGTTTTATTTTTTTTACAAAAAGTACACGAAAAGTCATTACCATCCCCTGTCCGCCACCACGTACAATGCATGACATTCAGCTGCCACGTAAATGTGGTGCAATAATCTGTAACAAAGGTTTCTGATTTTGATTAATGAATAACTAGAGTATCCAGTAATTACACATTTACACTGATTTCCATAGTATTTCCTTCTCCAAAATA
Organism: Aporrectodea caliginosa; assembly: GCA_020284085.1. Lineage (NCBI taxonomy): Eukaryota > Metazoa > Annelida > Clitellata > Crassiclitellata > Lumbricidae > Aporrectodea > Aporrectodea caliginosa. Next base: position 668,518 of record JACEVL010000159.1, read on the forward strand.
CCTACAAAATTTGTCCAGGGATATACGCGTCATTGCCATCCTCATTTTTTGAAAGCCTCTCGTTTTTACACAACGCACTTACTTACTTCAAGAAATAGAACGAGAACAAGATCTGGGTCGCTTCTAACACAAAACAGAAAGTCCATTTGAATATTTTCGATTGTCTTGATTTTATGAAGGTTTGTTTGCTGTAAATTAGAGAAGAGAAAATTTCTGCATCATTGCCATCCATTTATGTATTTCATGGGTTGGGTGGATTACAACATTTATAACTGATTTTCTTCATGGCTTTTGTGGAACAGATTGAATTACTTATCTCATAGAGTAATTCACATGGAAATGTTTCATGTGCTGTCATTGAGGACAGCATTATGTCATTACCATCCTCTGGTTGTTTTTCATCATTACCATCCCTTTTTTTCAGAATTCTGCGATTTTCTCATTACCGTCCCATCTTCTTAGGGATGGTAATGATGCATTTGTTATTACCATCCTCAAGGGTCATTACCATCCCATTTCATATAAAAATTAAAAATAGAAATTTGGAAGTAATTAGAATTTACTATGAACTCTGAACATGTTTGCCAAGTTGCACCTAATGCATATAATACACAGTTGTAGTCAATGCTGGACAGATTTTTTCTGTCACTGAAAATACTATAGTGGATTTTTAATAATTTCGATAAATTGCTTAATTTCTCAGCACCAGACTAATATATTTTGTGAAGGAAATGCCTGCAGTATTTCAAATAATTGCTGGTATCATCTAGTTTATAATTGCAAAAAATCTAAACACCAGATGTATATTTCAGGTCTGTGTGATCAAGTAAAAAAGGGGGATGGTAATGACAAATCAGGAGTTTCTTTTGTATAAAATTTTAAAAATAATTAACTTACGATTACAAATATACTAGATTTCTTTCATATTAGTTAAATTTAACATAGTAGCCGACTAAAAAACATACTTGCAAGAAAGTTTGGGAGATAAAAAAATTTCATTTTTCAAAAACCGGATTGGACACTTTTGGGATAATGGCCCATGTATGAATGTTTGGACGAAAATAATGTCCAACGAACGCGTGTACACATCAGCGGGGGCCAGGAAGGAACAATTGGCTCACACCAAAACTCTGAAACTACGATATTTTGGTCACATCATGAGATAGCAGCACGCCAACATCGAGAGCAGCGTGATGACGGGTCTCGTGGAAGGGGTCGAAGGACGAGGAAGGTCGAGAATATCGTGCTTCGACAACGTCCTGAGCTGGACCGGACTTGTTGGTGCTGACTTAATGAACGCGGCACGCGACTGAAGAAGGTCCATGTATGTAGCCATACAATAGCGATGTGACATAACATGACATGTATTTATTAATGTATGTATGCATGTATGCATGTATAAATTTATGTATGTGTGTATGTATGTAAGTATGTATGTATGTACACATGTATGTATGTGTGTATGTGTCTATGTATGTATATATGTATGTATGCATCTATGTATGTTTGAATAAATTTATGTATGTGTTTATGTATACATATAAGTATGTATGCATATATTATGTGTGCATGTATATATGTATGTATATGTATATGTATGTATGTATGTATGTATGTATGCATGTATGTATGTACATGTATGTATGTATGTATGTATGTATGTATGTATGTATGTATGCACATATGTATGCTTAAATGTATGTAATACACGTATATATGTATTTAGGCGTGTATGAATGTGTGTGTATGTATGTATGTATGTATGTATGTATGTATGTATGTATGTATGTGTGTTTGTATATATGTGTGTGTAAGTATGTATGTATATATTATATATGTATACATCATGTATGTATATATGTATCAAGACATTTATGTAGCGCATGTAAAATACCCTTTAAAAAGCACTGCACAAGCGGCTATCTAAGTGAACGAAACAAACAAAATTATGCGTATATAGGTATGTTGAACAAATGAACATTTATGTTCAGTTCAGTCCTACTACATCACGTACTGTAGAGAAGCGGTTCTCAAACTTTATTTTTATTGTATCACCTGGTAAAAATCGAATGTTGGCGTTCCAGCAGCAGAGGTCAGGTCAAAAGCAACAGGAAAGCGCGAAGTTCCGAAAGAAATATGGGCATAAACTCATAGAAAATTTAAAGAAAAGAAGAGCATGGTGGACGTAGAATAGCTAATCAAAGAAATATGGACATAAACTCATAGAAAATTTAAAGAAAAGAAGAGCCTGGTGGACGTAGAATAGCTAATCAAAGAAATATGGGCATAAACTCATAGAAAATTTAAAGAAAAGAAGAGCCTGGTGGACGTAGAATAGCTAATCAAAGAAATATGGACATAAACTCATAGAAAATTTAAAGAAAAGAAGAGCCTGGTGGACGTAGAATAGCTAATCAAAGAAATATGGGCATAAACTCATAGAAAATTTAAAGAAAAGAAGAGCCTGGTGGACGTAGAATAGCTAATCAAAGAAATATGGGCATAAACTCATAGAAAATTTAAAGAAAAGAATAGCCTGGTGGACGTAGAATAGCTAATCAAAGAAATATGGGCATAAACTCATAGAAAATTTAAAGAAAAGAAGAGCCTGGTGGACGTAGAAATAATCAAAGAAATATGGGCATAAACTCATAGAAAATAGAAAATTAATAATAGAAAAGAAAGCCTGGTGGACGTAGAATAGCTAATCAAAGAAATATGGGCATAAACTCATAGAAAATTTAAAGAAAAGAAGAGCCTGGTGGACGTAGAATAGCTAATCAAAGAAATATGGGCATAAACTCATAGAAAATTTAAAGAAAAGAAGAGCCTGGTGGACGTAGAATAGCTAATCAAAGAAATATGGGCATAAACTCATAGAAAATTTAAAGAAAAGAAGAGCCTGGTGGACGTAGAATAGCTAATCAAAGAAATATGGGCATAAACTCATAGAAAATTTAAAGAAAAGAAGAGCCTGGTGGACGTAGAATAGCTAATCAAAGAAATATGGGCATAAACTCATAGAAAATTTAAAGAAAAGAAGAGCCTGGTGGACGTAGAATAGCTAATCAAAGAAATAGCATAAACTCATAGAAAATTTAAAGAAAAGAATAGCCTGGTGGACGTAGAATAGCTAATCAAAGAAATATGGGCATAAACTCATAGAAAATTTAAAGAAAAGAAGAGCCTGGTGGACGTAGAATAGCTAATCAAAGAAATATGGGCATAAACTCATAGAAAATTTAAAGAAAAGAAGAGCCTGGTGGACGTAGAATAGCTAATCAAAGAAATATGGGCATAAACTCATAGAAAATTTAAAGAAAAGAAGAGCCTGGTGGACGTAGAATAGCTAATCAAAGAAATATGGGCATAAACTCATAGAAAATTTAAAGAAAAGAAGAGCCTGGTGGACGTAGAATAGCTAATCAAAGAAATATGGGCATAAACTCATAGAAAATTTACTCATATTTTTATTTGTTCGCTTACCACTTAGCGACACCTGGCGTACCACTAGTGGTGTGCGTATCACCGTTTGAAAACCTCTGCTGTAGAGTGAAGGACACCGCCGTCGTCTGTCCTAATAATTAAGCTCTTTACAAACTGGCTAGTTGGCTCTTGTACTGTTGCCTGGTCTTTCCTATCATACCTAATATACTGTTTGCGGGTTGGAGAGCATATTGACTGACTGGCTTAGGTAGGTGGCTTGCTATGTGATATTTTGCATGATTGGCTTGCTGACTGGCTAGGTGGCTTATTGTTTGAATGGCAGACTGATTGACCGTCTGACTGACTGACTGACTAACTAACTAACTGATTGATTGACTGACTGAGTCTCTTACTGACTGAGTGTCTGACTGACTGACTGACTGACTGACTGACTGACTGATTGATTGACCGTCTGATTGACTGACTAACTAACTAACTGATTGATTGACTGACTGAGTCTCTGCCTGACTGACCGTCTCTGACTGACTGACTGACTGACTGACTCCCTGACTGACTGACTCCATGACTGACTGAGTGAGTGAGTGACTGACTGACTGGCTGGCTGACAGACTGATTTACTGACTGACTGACTGACTGACTGACTCCATGACTGACTGACTGACTGACTGACCGTCTGACTGACTGACTGGCTGACTGAGTGACTAAACTGACTGACTGACTGACTGACTGACTGACTGGCTGACTGAGTGACTAATTGACTGACTGACTGACCGTCTCTGATTGACTGAGGTACTGACCAACTGATTGATTGACTAACTGAGTCTGACTGACTGACTGACCGACTGACTGACTGACTAACTGACCGACTGACTGACTGACTGACTGACTGCAGCAACTGACTGACTGACTGACTGACTGACTGACTGACTGACTGACTGACTGATCACTGACTGACTGACTGACTGGACTGACTGACTGACTGACTGACCCCACTGACTGACTGACTGACTGACTGACTGACTGACTGATGTGACTGAATGACTGGCTGACTGACTGACTGACTGACTGACTGACTGACTGACTGACTGACTGACTGACTGACTGACTGGCTGACTGAGTGACTAACTGACTGATTGACTGACTGACTGACTGACTGACTGACTGACTGACTGACTGAATGACTGGCTGACTGAGTGAGTGAGTGAGTGAGTGACTGACTGACTGACTGACTGACTGACTGACTGACTGACTGACTGGTTGGTTGGTTGGTTGGCTGGTGTTCTCTTCGGTGATCTATCTGATCGGCTGTGGAATTCATGGTCATTGACTTGACCTATGGCCTCTGGCCACCCACGACTTCGATCGTCGCTACGTCCAATATATCACTGCTTTGCTCACACCAGACTAATTTCATGCGCCAACGAACACCCGCATTCCATGTAATATAATACAGTCCGATGTAATGTACATGTAGGCCGTGTAATACAACGAAATGTAATGTAATGCAAACACACATATACATGTACATATACAATTATACATATACAATACATATACATACATATACATACATATGCACACACACATAAATATATATTTATATATATTTAGGCTATATATATATAAGCGTGAATGGGGTCGGAGGAGTAAATGGCCATAAATAGTTAGGTTCATTGGGGTTTAATTAATGAGGAGTTCTTAGGCCAGATGCAGGTTCTGCTTCGACTGGGATTTACTTGGGTCCGAATTTAATCAGAGGATACTTTGTCTTTTGCGTGTCTTACAGAACTATTTATTATTTGCCCACTGCCTGTCTGTCTGTTTCTCTATCTGTGTGTCTGTCTGTCTCTGTCTGTCTCTGTCTGTCTCTGTCTGTCTCTGTCTGTCTCTGTCTGTCTCTGTCTGTCTGTCTATTTTGTCTGTCTGCTTGTCTGTCTGTCTATCTGTCTGTCTGTCTGTCTGTCTGTCTGTCTGTCTGTCTGTCTGTCTGTCTGTCTGTCTGTCTGTCTGTCTGTCTGTCTGTCTGTCTGTCTGTCTGTCTGTCTGTCTGTCTGTCTGTCTGTCTGTCTTTATGTCGTTAATGGAAGTCGGCTGCAGTGAATTAACGAAATGCGGGCCATCGCTTTAGATGTTGCGAAATAAATTCGTCAAAGGTGAAAGCGAGCGACTAGGGTCTGCAGGTGAGAGGATTGAGTATTTAGAGGATGATGATGAAGAGGACAAGGAGGAAGAAGAGGAATTTGGGGAGGTGGAATGGAAAGAGGAGGACAAAGTGGAGGTGGAGGAAGAGGGAAGAGGAAGTGGAAGAAATTAAGCAGCACAAAAAAAGGGAGAAAAAGGACGAGGAAGAGGATGAGGAAGGGGAGAATAGGAAGAGGAGGATGGAGAGACCGAGCAGAAGGGTGGAGAGAATGAGGAGGAGTGGGAAGAAAGGAAATAAAATATCGTAAAAAGGAGGATGAACGACACGAAGAAATGAGATGCGGAAGAAGAGGGGAGAAAGAGAACGACTGAGAAAATGAGGAGATGAAGCAGCAAGCAGAGGAGGAAGAGCAGGAGGAGAAGGAGAGGGAGAAGGAGAAGGAGGAGGACAAAAGGCTTAAGATGGAAAGCACAATGGAAGGTTTGAAGGAAGAGAAGAAGTGGAAGTGGAAGATAGGTGATGGGAGGATATGGAGGGAAAAGGAGGAAGAGGAAGAAAAGAGGCAGAAGAGGAGGAGGAGGATGAAAGGTTGCATAGCAGTTGACATCCAATTCCAGTGCCTCGAAAGTCAGGTTATATTTATTAGGTAATAGATTAGATTAGTGTCTGAGTTATGGGTTTGCAATTTTCATGGGTTGTCTGGATGGTTTCACACCGTTGCAGCAAGGGTTCCAATCTCCTAAGGATGTCGTCACTCACTATACAATTTCCACGAACCGTCGATTCCCCCACCCCCACTCCACTGGTTCAATTAAAATACGTTTACCATGCACCATAGATTTCGCAAGGGAAATCTTTTCCCCATTGGGCTCATGGCTTACCCAAGAGATCTGGCTTCACCATAGGACTGCGATTCTGACTACGATGTCACTTGAAGCGAGCATCAATTGACCCGTCTTGTGCATTAAGTTAACGGCGCTATAAAAGTCATCATATTAGAGCAGCTGGAAGTGACAGAAACACCATATATATATATATATATATATATATATATATATATATATATATATATATATATATATATATATATATATATATATATATATATATATATATATATAGACTATATATATAGACTATATATATATATATAGACTATATATATATATATATATATAGACTATATATATATATAGACTATATATATAGACTATATATATATATACGTCTGGCTATAATATACTGATCACAAGTCTTTCCCCAGTGCATGGTTCAGACTAACTCCAGTTGAAGAGACAGTTTCCGCAAACATTTCGCTCCAACCAAAACGTCTTTTCCCAGTGGTTCAAACTATTTGTATGTCTCATTGAATAAACCAGTTCTACATGTATACAGCGCTTCTACCCATGCGTCTGCCCCCCCCCCCCCCCACTGGTGACAAATGCAATCGCAGCCTTCCATCGATTGATCCCATGCCATTATATATAGCGGCGCTATATGAATAAAGGTCTTTTGCACGCACACGTAGTTTCTGATGTTAAAAGATGATTTACACAACTGATAATAGCATCTCAGAAACTGTTTTTAAATCAGCCATGGATGCCGATGGATCGGCTATGTTACAAGTGCTGTCTGCTGAGAGCGGACACTAGTGTGTCTAGACGAGTCCAAACATATTGGTTATTGCCTGCTGCCAAGTTAAGACTTGCTGGCACTAGTTAGAGTTAGTTACTGTTTATTGTTTAACGACACAAATATTATCAGCGTCGCCTCCTCCTTTCCCAGATCTGGGTCTGGCACCACCACAGGTAGGGTAGTGGCGGAGTTACCACTCAAAGTTTCTGGGCCTACCGACATATATAGGCCCTAAAGCGAGCCCTAGAAAGCCTAAAAGAGGTGTCGAAAATATAAGCTAACAATGATGTAGGCTATATGTGAGCAGTCTGCTAGAGTATTGTTGAGTTGACGTTTCTAGATAATATTTTAAGTGCAGAATAAATTGACTGTGCTTTGTGGCCATACATTTGTCTATCGGCATTCTGGTTACAGTAGGCTCTTCTGTCTCCAGACATTAGCTTTAAGAGCTGGCTTACATCGACCGTCACACTCAATTTGTCTGCTGTGAATGGTTCGAGGGATATTCTTTGAAGAGTTTGATTTGGTCTTCTGATAGCTCCGTGAACTACAAAGATTACATTTCAGATGAGCAGCGCAGAGACGCCACGACTTTCACGTTTTATGGCTTTCCGATTTGAATCCGCTTGAGCGATTCCTTAACGCTTCACCGACGACAAAGAATATGAGTCGTACACCGCTCTGTAGTACCTTGCCTGACCGAATATTTTAATGAACAGAGTTCAGTGGTGCGTACAATCGAGTATCGGAGTGAGTGAGTGCGTAAGCAACCAGGCAAGTGAAAGAGCGAGAGAGCAAATCAGCGAGTAACCCTAATCCTAACACTATAACCCTCAATCTAAACCAACCATGCACGACTACCTAGAATCTAAAAGCCTAACCGTTACCCAACTCTTATTCAATGCTAACCCTTATTTGAACCCTTACGCAAAACACAGCCCTATAACATTACATTAAAGTAAGGAGCAATTACAGTGTAGAACAGGGCCGTTTTAAGGTCGTCGCAGGCCCTAGGCACTCTTGCATTCGTAGACCCCAACTGACAGCTTTGCATTAAAGCTAAACGCATTACTCACATTATATGACTTAGTATTAATTTTATTGACGTCATGTTTAATCATGATTCGCGAATACACACAGTTTTGATTTAAATCTCAGTTTACTTTTTGTAATGTTGATTGTTTAAATTTAATATCCTGGAAATATCCACTAAGAGCTAATGCAATATTTTAGGTTTTACTTTTCAATCTTTAAACTTATTTTTTCAACACCACATTTTCAGACTTCTCAGGCCTTTGAAAGGTTCGTAGGACATAGTCACAGTGCCTACTGTGCTTAATGGATAATACGGCGCTGGTGTAGAGAATTAAGACTTGGCATTGTCATTCAGCTGCCTTGGATGTCTAGAGAACCTGGAATATTTCATACGTTTCCCGTCAATCAATTTTTTCTGTGGCTGCAAAGCCCCTGGGTGTCTTTGGCAATAACGCAAGAAGTAGTGCAGCCAATTATCCGGTCAGCACTCGTCTAATTTACCGACAAGGCATTTTAGTCGTCTGTTTCATAAATGGGTCACCTGGATAATTTCCCGTCAAGATTCCGACTATTACCATGTTCGGTTGCAGAACATTAGCCAGATGAGATGTCTGTCACCTGCACACACCAAAACACACACACACACACACACACACACACACACACACACTCACACACACACATATATATATATATACACACATATATATATATATATCATTGTGCAGGTGCATACACGGTGTGCAGGAAATTGGATCCCAGCCCAAGTTTTTAACATTCATTGTTACTACAGTTAAAAGTTTTTAACATTCATTGTTACTACAGTTAAAAGTTTTTAACATTCATTGTTACTGTTGTAAGTTGAAAAGATCTGTTTATAATTTAATCGTTTACTGAGTTCTGTTATAGCCTAACGCCTATAATTGTCCCCATTCTTCGTCCGAAAATTCGATAACGTAGGCCTATGATTAAAATTCTTTTAGCAAACGTCTTTCACCACAGGCCTAACTCTTATTTTAACGCACAGTTATCAATCAATCAATCAATCAATCAATCAATAAACTAATCAATCAATCGACCAAGCAATCAATCAAGCAATCAATCAAGCAATAAATGCGTTTATTGCAACCGTGGTACAAGTGCAAGAAAGTTAATTTACAATTCTGTCTTCTTCACAAAGAGTTATTATGAGTTAGATTTATTGAAAAATTACGTAATAATACCACATAACTTTTACAACACCGTTCATTATAAATCATACCAATAATCGATTGTAAAATAAGGAAGAAAATAACTATTAATTCAATTTAAATGTTATGATTCTGTGCTCAAGTCGTTCCCGTTTCCCTACGAATACTTTCTTCCGGACGCAGTTCATTTATGAATACGATTATGTGCCAATACATAGGGCGTATAGGAAGTACTCAGGTCTTTATATTATATTTATTAGATATGTCGCCTGTTATCGTTGGGACATATTTAGTGTACTGGTCGAGTGCCACGTGTTGACTGCAGATGAAGCTATTGCCTCGTGAATCATGTGCTGCCACTGCAGGTGCTCTTGGCGTTGGTTTATGAGTCTGACTTCGTGAGATTTATGGCCTGGTTATGGCAGTGCACTTCTTTAGCTCTTCATTGTCCCCCGAACTTCGGTCGTCTGTATCGCGTTGGGGGAGACTTACACTGACGTATTGTGGCGTGTAAGGGCCAACTCTCCTGAAATAAAATACTGCGCTATAGGTTTATTATGGCGGATTTTATTTGAGCAAGCCGACCCCTTTCAGCAACTACAGAAACGGTGTGAGTATCCCCACTGGTCCAGACTAACTCCCATTGAAGCAAGCATTTCCCCGTGCACTGGCTCTTATCCAGTGGCCTTTCCCACCCGATTAGACACCTGCCCCATTGAAGATACGGTGCCCCAATACACTTTAGTCTCGCCTGTTGGTCTTACCCCACTGGTTCACACTACCTCACACTGAATATACATTTCCCCTATTGATACATAAAGATGTATATAGAGAGACATGCACGCATATATAGAAAGACATGAAATATAACCATATGGAAACCACGAACCTGTGGACTGTGCGATTATCTTAACCACATACCCAGCAGCAGAATAGCATACGTAGACAAACACACTCACAGACACAAAGGTAGGCAAACTGAGAGGCAGACAATTAGAATGACAAAAATACACAACACGCATAAAACACCGACACAGAGATTTATTAGCGATAGAGGAAGAGCGTGATGGAGCGAGAGATGGATTGAGAAGGAAGACAGAGAAATCTGTCCAGGAAAAGGAGTGTTTGAGGAAAAGGATGAAGAGCAGAGAAAGTGAAGGCATGACGGAGCGATAGAGAGTGGGAAGAGGAATAGACAGACGCAGAAATATATCCGGGGAGGTTGTCTTAGGGGGAGGTCTTCTCAGGAAGAAAGCGGGGATGAATTCGCAGCGGACTTCTTGCGGAATCTGTCAGCAGAAGGAAATTTAATTAAACACCCAGTGGCTGTCAGCTGGCCGTGATATTAGTCGGAAAAAAGCAGCTTGCAGTCAGATGGATTTTGTCGCCAAAGCAAGACGCTCTCCTCCTGCGGCGCCAGACCGCATGTCTTTCTCACATATTATTTTGTCTCGAAACATTTGCTAAACTTCTGCCTCTCAAGTCATTACATAACATCTCTGGTAATCCTCGTCATATATGTAACAGTGGTATAACTCAGTGTAATGTCTCTTAAGGAGCTTTGAAGCATTTGTGCCAGGTCTTGCTTATGTCGTTTGAACATCAAAATGCAATGCCATCTGTCAACTGTTGACGGGAATCGGTTGGTTGGCGCCACGTGTGTGCGTGGGCCCACCATTGGCGACTCTTTCTAGTATGCTGTGCAATATTTTGCTACATGATGTAGTAGTCCAGTTGTAAATGACGTTTAAGTAAGTAATTATGCTCTTTATTAGACCAATTGCATACCCGCACTCTGATGCACATACATGTACGTCTTAATAACAATCAACTGTCAATATGAGTACAACATTCTAACTATGAATGTCTTGCGCTGTAGATTATCTGCACGAGGTACACAACGGTCGTGCGATCGCGGTCGCAGGGTATATTGCAGGGACTATTTTGGTGGAAGTAACCTATGCAGTAAGTGGCCGGGGTTCATCAGGACCGCAGAGAAAAGACGGGTATCGGATTCAAGACAAAGTCGCTCAAATGTTGGGTAGTCGTCAGGAAGGTACCGGAGGCGGATTAGCTTGCTTATAACTGATTCAGCATCATATAGGCTTACGCAGAGAAAGCTCTTTTGTGAGATACTAAAAATGCGCAATATTATGTGTCCTAATACCTACATAGGCCTACATGTCTTGATGGCTTGCTCTACTGTTGTTTAGCCGCTTACATGGTCTTACATGTGCAGCTGTGACTTTGTCTTTCTACGTCCTATTCGCATGACCTCTTTTTGGTCTTTTGTTCTCTTTTGGCTTCGTCTTTTTGAGTACCTTTGTCCTTGTATGCAGTTGTCTGTGTCGCCTTGCCCCATGGCCTTGTCAGGTTTGTCTATATTTGGCCCTCTCCCCTTTAGCTTAATGCTTTTGTCCATGGCCTCTTTTGCGATTTTCTCGTTCAATTCAAGCACAGCGCGAATTGTAATTTACGACTCTCTCAAATCGAAAGCAATGGCGTTACAACGATTGTTTATGGCACACGCTTTTGAGACATGTAGCATATATACATAATATCCAGGCATATACAGACGCTCGAATAAAGACACAAACACAAATAATACGCAGACACAGTTCCAATTACACACGCGCGCAATGACCTCCTCGTACCTCGGTCGCGGACTGCTACTGCCCAGCATCGCGCCTATGCATCTGTTGGTCCTATGCTCTGGAATGACTTTCCCTCTACTATTCGATCTGTGATCTTAACTGGGGGTATATCGGCCTCTTCTCGTCTTAAGACGTTTCTTTTTTCGCAGAGCTCTTCGCACTGGGAGCGCTTCTGATTGGGTATTACTGTGAGAGGCGCTTATACAGACACATACGCACGCACACTGTTTCGAGGGATAATGTATTAAAACTATTAATGTATCCTGTTACTGTACTGCTTCGTGTTTACATTTACGCTGGCCTTTCTTAGGCCCTTTCCCGCTAAGTCCAGGGTCACCACTGGCGTCAGACATTGCGCCTTGACCAAAGAAGCACAGTATTTAAACCTGCGCGCGAAAGCTCAACAATCGAAAGAGTATACTTAAATGAGCGCGATTTCGAACCAATCATAAACAAATCAGCAACCAGATTCGGCCTAACTCAACGAAGATACGTCAGAAACAGTTTCAAATTAAAATTAAAATTAAAATTTATTTGAATCGATTCCATGAACAGTGAACACAATGTACACGTATGAATACAGTCATTAACGCTTTCATTTCGTACGTGCCATTAGTAGGTAACAGAAATTGAAGGGGTCATAGTCTAACAGGTTAAATAGTAAAAATAGATTCATGGGGAGAAGTATAGTCTTCCCCCACGAGCTAAAAGCGCGGGAAACTTAACAACCAATCGCAAAAAAGCAAGTAAGCAACTTAATGAATCATATAATATGACGTCATAGACTCATAGCAATTTCCAATACCATCGCCCTCTTACTGAATATTGGAAAAATTATTACACTGGCATAAAGGTCACCTACATACATACATAAACATTGGCACACAAGCCAACACAGAATCTCATGTGCATATACAGTTACAGACACAAATGCACATCCAACAACACACATCCAGGCACATATGCACACTCACATTCAACCTTAATGGACTTTTCCAGGTACACATGGATCAACGGCTTGCCCTTTGACAGCTGCAGTGGACCTGGTTAATGACCATTAGATTTCCTTACGGATTCACATTTCTTTGAACGCCCATTAAGCAAGTGTTTGAGACACCGCTGCTCCTAATCTCACCCGGATGTTGGGATAGGACTAACTCCGGAGTTGGAACTCCTCTGTTGTTGTTCCCCTTTATGGGCGCGACAGTATATCTCAGCTTTTATGTCGGCCACACTTCCAAATGCTGCGTCTGAGAACACCGGAAGGCATGTCTGGTTGCAACAGGCACTTCTGTATACTTAGAAATGATTTCTTTGAATGGATAGAGATTTTCGAAATTACCTAAAGCGACCGTCGACTGCAATATTTCTCTCTAACCCCGAATCACCTGATCCTGTACCTTTTATTCCAATCCTCGACCTAAACGACACCACGTGCACCTTAACATCTGCTGTGCCCCTCTGATCCTCTGGAAACCGGACTTGGACCTCCCTCGGACTACTCTTTCGGACAGCCCCTCTGACTAGACGCAGCGCTCGTGAATAAGTTGGTGCCCTGCGCTTGGCTTTCGAGTGGCGCTTTAGAAGTTTTGATATTACGATTACGATTCTGTTGCCCAGCATCTTGCCCTCCCGTCTCAACACTGCATGCTCAACAAATTACTAGAGGTTCTGAAAGGCGCTATATAAATGCTCAGCTGCAATATTTGTGACTTTAACATGTCGCAGTGCATGGGTTTAGAACAGCCCAAGACTACATCTGCTTCTGGGAACCTTGTGCTTTCAGTGTTCGCCGGATCAGAGGTGTAGATAACGCGAGTTGTGGTGATGTAAACTCGCTCTCGGTCGTCACGTTTACCATCAGTATTTAATGTACGATGCAAGTCCTGCCGAACTCAGAATAGACCTAATGGTTTTCTGCTAGAGCGAACCGCTGGCCAAACTGAGCCAAGAAGGAAGTGTCAGCTGGTTTGTGGCTATACTTTGGTTTAAAAGTGGTCTAGAATTACATTTGTATCTACCACAGCAGTAGAGGTAAGAAGTTAAAGGCGACACACTTGCTTGCACGCCTTTATGGTAACTATCCGATATTTTGTCCAGGGCTTTGAAGAATCACTCGATTGGCTGAAGAGCAAGAACGGCCAATGAAAGCAACCCAGCATCTGCAAACATTGTATCCAATATTGACCATTTGTCTTCATAAGCTGCAACGTATGAAACACAAGTTGAGAATAGCCACAGAATTATTCTGGTATTTGTTGTGTTAAGCCGATGACCGTTTCCAAAGAGGGAGCAACACGCAAGAATCTAAGGCAAGAAGAAACAGCAGAAGACCATGAGTCTAAATATATACAGTATAAACGAAGATAGATAAGTAAATATGAGAAAAGCACTATAGACTATTCAACGAATGACCGAAAGAAACGAAGTTTATTGTTCCACGACGATTGGAGAAAGCACGATGGGCTTGCGTTGACTTACGGAGGCGCGGCACCTACATGTACCCAAGGGTGGTAAAACCGCCTGATTCGAGGTTGGTTTTGCCGACATGTATGCCCCGCCACATATGCACCGCCATCTGGCTTTCTGCATGTATTTGCGTCTGTGGAAATCTGCATGGCTCCTCTTGAGTGCCTCTCGATGTTACGTTTCTGACAGGCTGGACATTTATTTATTTTCGAGACTACTTCTCGGTCTCTCTGTCACTGGAAGACTGAAACAATAGTCGACAGCATTGAGTATGCAGGACTCTTATGCCCAGCGACCGATCATTCAACATGCTAGTCGCTTGCTCTTGTAAGGGGTCGTCCATTAATTATGTCAACAAATTTTAGGCAGCTTTTGACCCCTTTTCCCCCTTGTCAACAACTGTCAAACATTGACGGACCCCTAAAAACTTATGTCAACAATCCCAGAACCCCCCCACAAAAAGGAAACACAATGGCTCAATACATGCAGAATAATTTTTTCAAATTTTTTACACTAAAAAATGCAATCTCGAATGTCAAAATATATGAGTTTAGTTTATTACCAGCTCTTTAGTAGTATTAAACATTAAGCACTTTATACATTTGTAGCATTACTTAATGTTTTCGCTGCCATTTTGAAAGGTCTGTGTTGATTTATTTGAAAAAATTTGTTGACGTCAAATTGTACCGAACCCCCTTGTCAGCAACTGTCAAACTTTTCCAAACCCCCTCCCCCCTATTTTGTTGACATAATTAATGGACGACCCCTAACTCTGTCGTCAGATTTGAGACGGGTCCCTGCTTTTACCTTGTAGGCCTACTTAGAGAAGTTCTGCGAAGAGTATATTCTCAAGGTCATGATCAGTCAGCTGATGTAAGAATGCGACTCTTAAGGATTCTGCCTACTGTGATACTTTTAAAGGAAATTGGTTTTCCATGGAAATATAATGAGCGTACAGAATATGCATATATATACATATATGATATACTGACAATTTTTTGTTGCATGAACAGGGTCTACACTATCTTTAGTATACAATTAAACCTTTATGTATGCACGCAAATACTTATAATATCAATGCATATATATTTATATTTATATATTTGTGCATACACTTAGTGCAATTATGAATATTTACACACACGCACACACACACACACACACACATACACACAAAAGTAATATGAACAAACAGCTGTTAAAGACATTTTATTAGCATTAATGCATCATAAATATTATTCTATAGGCAAAACGTCTAATCAATCATAATGTGTATATTCATTCTGAACTTGTTCATCTTTCCAAGCCTTTTGTATTCATAAATATTCATTCTTCGTTTATTGAAACCTCAAACAAATTAGCAAAAGAAAATACAGACATGAAACATTGATAAAAATAGATAAATGAATATAAATAAACCCATATAGATATATATATATTCTAACGAACCTATATAATATGTATATATTAATGCTGGACTTGGGCCTGGTATACACTGTGTCCAGAAATAAGAATCCTAATTAGAGTCACGCAAGGTTAACTGGTGCAAAAATCCATCAAAGCAACTTAGACAGTCTCTTTCATTACTTACTTACTAATAATAATGTATAAAGGTCATGAACGCTATATTTGAAAGACGTCTTCTTGTCACGTAAACATTTTCTCCTAATCTAAGTCTGTGTCTGTAATCCACGATGGGTGTCAGCGAACTATCCATGCAACAGCAAAACATTGGAACCTAAACAGCAATTCGCTTTCATATTTGTATGAACTCCTATTAGGTACATTTCCAAATACATTTCGTATAAATACCCCAAGAAAAACGCCTCCCTCTGAATCGCACATCAAAACACGAATAGCCCCACCCCCATACCCCCATGGGCGTCTGACTTCGAAGACCGTCGTCTTGCCCTCTAATTACATAGGTCGCACCGACCGTCTGTTTACGCCCACAGCAGTACTTTCAAGAGATGGCGAAAAGGAGGTATATTAAGTGTTTTGATACAAGCATACAAAAACATTAGATAAATGAACACAGGCCTACATACAAACATGCATCAGAATCAGAATCAGAATCAGAAAAAACTTTATTGCATCAGATAATGTGACCCGTTATACAAATAGTGAATCAAGTTTATTTAACAGGTGTATCACGCTACATGAGGCAAAAGGAGACCCCAAAGGGAGGATTATTCCCGCTAGTTGGGGCGACCTACAAGTTCCGTTACAAACCAATAATAATACGGTCATGAGACAGTCCAGAAATTACGACATTTCGTGAGGACGGAGGAAATCTATAGGTGAACAAAAAAACAACGGTAGGGTGCATACCTTAACTATTAAGAAAGATACAATAAGATAGACACTAGTAACTGCAGGCAACAACACAAAAAATAACATAGTGATTGGGCAAAAATCCCCAAAATAACCTTAACTAAAATCCTTAACTAAAATCCTTACTACTAAAATAAGTAAACTGAGGAGGTAGAGGAGATGCGAAATAAGAGAGAGGAGAGTTGAAAGAAGGAAGAGCGAGAAAGCAGGGAGATCAGAAAGGGAAAGTGAGGAAGAATGCAAGACATGAGAAGAGAGGAGACGAGAAGAGGAAGGGAAAGAAAAAGGAAATGGAAAAGGAGAAGGCTGGCCATTCACAGGGATCCTCCACCACCGGGGAGGTCAGTCAGATGACGCTAAGAGATATGCTTTAAATCTAATCCTAAATAAGTAGATATTTGGCGCAAGGCGGATGTCTAATGGAATGGTATTCCAAAGATTTGGGCCGTAGAACTTGATGCTGAATACTCGTGAATTGGTACGAGCATAGGTTGATCTGAGAGAAGTCGCATTCCTAGTGTTGTGGGAGTGGATTTGAGAACCAGCTATAAAATAGCTATGAAATAAACTCGGGAGAATATTATTTTGAGATTTGTAAACGAACTCTCCGATTTGAACTGCTCTTACTTGCTTCAAGTTTAACAGATTTAATTTCTTAAAGATGTGATGAGTGTGAGAACCCTTTGGGGCACCTGCAATTACTCGGATAGCTTTTTTTGTAAGATAATTAGTTTACTAATTCTTGAGTCGTAGTTGGAGGCCCAGATCATATTGCAGTATGTTAGATATGGGAGGATTAGAGAGTTATATAAATTCAACCTGGCGGCTTCAGGAAGAAGGTGGGAGACCCTATATAGAATACCAATGTTTTTAGCGAGTTTTTTGGCAATGAAATTAATATGTTCTCTCCAGGATAAGTGGCTATCGACCGTAACTCCTAGGAATCTGGCGGACTCGACTCGTAATAATGGGGTTCCTGCCATTTCCAGGGCAAACTCCCTTGGTGATGGTTTTCGATGAGATCTGAATAATATTATGTTTGTTTTGTCAATGTTAAGGGTAAGACGATTGGCTAAGAACCATTTATTAACTAGAATTAGTTCATTATTAACTATTTGTTGTAGGGTTTCCCAAGAGTGATGCGCGAAGAAGATGTTGGTATCATCAGCAAATAGGATGAAGTACAGGTTTTTTGAAACGTTTGCAAGGTCATTAATGAATAGGAGGAACAGAAGAGGACCGAGATTGGAGCCTTGGGGGACTCCATATAGTATTTTACGACCCTCTGAAAGTACATCATTGCACATAACCTTCTGAGTACGATCCTGGAAATAGCTGTAGAACCATTTTAAGGTAGAACCCCTAATTCCCAAATTTTCAAGCTTTTTTAGTAGAATAGAATGGTCAACTGTATCGAATGCCTTCGCGAGGTCGATAAAGATACCTACGGCAAATTCATTTGCATCGATTGCTTTTGTAATTCTGTCCTCCATGTCTAATAAAGCCATATAGGTGGAGTGACCCTGTTGGAAGCCATGTTGGGTTTGGTGTATTAGGTTGTAAGTGTTAATATAATTACTGAGTCGATCGTAAACTATTTTCTCGAAATATTTTGCGAAATAAGGAAGTACTGAAATTGGTCTATAGTTCGCCGGATTTTCGGCATCACCCTTTTTGAAGATTGGAACCACTTTAGCCATTTTAAGTTTAGAAGGGACTATTCCGTTCGTTAATGAACAGTTAATGATAGCCGATAATATATTAGCTATTAAGTGGATATTTGGAGTGGCTAAGTAAGGGTCGATATCGTCTAAACCTCTGGTATGTGTTTTTTTTATAGAAGTGCTAATTTTCAGGATCTCTTCCGGAGAGGTCAGTGGAAAACCCATTGAATTCAATCTAGAGGGTGGGAGAAATTCTTCAAAGGAACCGGTGGACTCTGGTAGGGAACTAGATAGCTCGGAGGCAATTGTGGCGAAGTAGTTGTTGAAACTATTAGCAATTATTTCGGGATCCTCGACCAATGATCCGTTAATCTTTAGGGTAATTTGGTTAACTTTTTTATCTTCAATATGCATGGCTGCTCTAAGTAGTTTCCATGTAGCCTTTAAGTCGTTATGGTGTTTAAAGAACTCCGTTGTGTAGTAATTTCGTTCGGCATTTAGTCTAACTGTTTTAAATTTATTCCTATACTGAGTAAAAGCTTTTTTGTTTTTGAGAGTTGGATTTTTTATGTATCGTGTGTGCAGAAGTTGTTTTTTCTTACAGGACTTCAATAATCCTGGAGTCATCCAGGGTTTCTTGAACGTATCTCTATGTTTCTTTTCTTCGATGGTCACTGGAAATGCCGAATTATAGGCAAGTGAATATTTCTCGAAGAAGAGGTCGTATGCTCCATTTGTATCACCCATGTCGCAAACCTTCTTAATGTCATCCCAACTTTCATCCTGCAGGGCCGATTTGAATCTGGTTAGATTACCTTCCTTCACAATTCTAGTTTTCTTGGTACGATTAATAATTGGTAAGATAGTTTCAAGGGAAAAGCAAGCATAGAGTGGTAAATGGTCAGAAATGTCGGATATAAGAATGAAGGCTTCAGTCAGCTTCGACCAGGCATTGCTAAATATGTTGTCAATCAGCGTGCTGGTATCGGGGGTAATTCGAGTAGGTCTGGTTATTATTGGTAAAAAATGATGGGCCGTCAAATAATTATGAAAAGCGCAGGAATCATTATGGTCGTTAATTTTTAGAAGATCAATATTGAAGTCCCCCAGTAAAATTACTTCTTTTGGATTGTTTTTTATTCCCGAGAGTAATTCGTCGAATTCTTCATTGAATTCCTTGAGGCTCCCTCCCGGTGGACGATAAATTACTCCTACCACGGGGGAACTCTTTTTTAACGTCAGGCTAATAAAGAGGCTCTCATAAGACTTATGTTCAGCTGTAGTAACTTTCGTAGCAAATTGATGGAATTTTAAGTGATTATTTATAAGCAATCCCACCCCTCCCCCACCTCCCCCCGCTCTTGAACTCCCGACGAAGGTGTATCCACTTACGTGTATTGTGCTTTCTAGATTTTCGTCTAACCAGGTTTCCGTCAGCGCAATGACTGAGGCCTTAGAATTAATGGCCAGCTCACTGATTTCTGACAATTTGTGCGTTATGCTTCGGCAATTAATATGCAAAACCGTAAGAGATGAACTGACCTGCTGACTTTTTGATTGAATTTGCTTTGCGAGTACAACAGGATCAATGTAGGGACTTGACCAGGTGGGATTTCTAAAGTAGTTTGCATCCGGGTCCCAGTTAACATTTTCTAGATGGGAACTATCTTCAATTTCCTCTGGGAAAACCTCCAGTTCGGTTGCGAAGGGGTTCGTAATATCAAGTTCATTAGGCGAGTTTGGCTCTTCCTCTGAGTCCGTTTCAAATTCAGCAATTGGTAAGTTTAAGGCTGAGTTAAGAACTTGGTAATCGGTTACATCAAATCTCAAACAACTGGTTTTATAATCATTAATGATCCCCGGTGATGGTTGAGAGCGAGAGGCAGATGCCAGACCAGTGAGGTGTAGCAAGTCGGCTGCTCAGTATAGGAAATATGACTAGTTAGCTTGAGGGCAGATTAGGAGGAGAAGGAGAGTAAAAGAAAGCTAAAATCAACAATAACAGAGGCATCAAATAAGCGTGGTTAACAACAAAAAAGAGAAAAGTTAGATGGAGCCCATCTCTAGTCTCATATTTGTAACACGTGAGCTAAACCAACGGTGATTAACGAAGGTCCAAACGGAAATAAAAGGAACGAAAACCAAATGATTGTTACCATGCACGTCAATGCCACTCGTAGGAGTTCAGTGAGACTTGCTCTGTGGAGGTTGATGTAGAAACTTTGGTGCTACATAGAACGAGGAAAAAAGAAACCCAACGGTGGTTGACGAAGGTCCAAACGTAAAAGAAAACCCTTTGGCTGTCGTCATGAACGTCGATGACACACGTAATGGCTCATTGGTGGCCTTGCTCTGCGGAGGTTGAAGTAGAGACTGTGGTGTTGAGGGCCGGGAACATCTTGTCAAGGTCATCAAGATCGGATATACGCCGAGGCTTTGCGTCTTGTTCTTCTAACAGGCGCAGATAGATCGTCCCTGAGGTTGTCCAGGTTGATAAAGCCATGCCCTCCTTTACGAGACGTCTGGTTTTTGCGTAGATGAGAGCATTAGACGCAGTTAGGTGTTCGTTAATATAGATGTTGGTTTTCTTCAGCGCGGAGCGGGCTGCGTAAACCAACCTGCGCGCTCTGTAGGTGACGAACTTAACTAGAACCGGACGATATTTCTCCTTCCCCTTTTTTGGGAGTCGAAATGCTGTAGAGATGTCCGATTCGGAGATGGATAATCCGAGAGTGGTGTTGCAGAGGTTTAGGACCGCCTTCAAGGTTTCAGAGTCACTCGAGTCTTTTGTAGCGAATTGAGCGTCGGGTTCGATGAGACCATGTATCATTAGATTCGCCGCTCTGGACTCGGCTTCGACTTGGTCCAAGCGCATTCTCAGTCTCTTGTTTGATGCCTCAAGATCGGATAGT